>CM062805.1:37078161-37325200 GCA_031772625.1 Pinus tabuliformis
TCCCATGCAGAATCAGTGAGGAATCTTGGAGATTCCCTTGGAGCCAAAATTTCATAGTGTCGTAAATATGCCAAGTTTATACTCATCTGAACTGGAATTTCACCAAGAGTTTGATGGTGCAAACAGCTTTTTGATTTGAGAAACCATCTTTCCAGAGACAGAGGTTGAATAGAGAAACGATGAGGTGGAATCTTGACGTAGGAATGTGCATGGAATCTAAAAGATTCTCTGGAGGCCCGAAAATGACCATTCATAACCAAGTCGACTTTATACTCATTTTTCTCATATTTTCACAAGGAATGTGATGGTGTGATCAGTTTATTCATCTGAGTAGCCAAATTTTGGTCATCTTTCATAACATAATCTTTTAGGAATCTTTGAGATTCCTAGGGAGCCCAAATTTGACCGAGTCAGAAAGGGGTCAAGTTTATAGTCAAATTTCACAATTTTTCGCAAAGAATTAAATCGTGCAGTCTGCTTATTCGGTAGAGGTGTGAATTTTAAGGCCATCCACAAAAGTGGAGGTATAAGATGCACTGATGTCATTTCTTCTTTTGATTTTTGATAAGATGATTATTTGATGTTGATATCCTTGTTTTCCATTTAGTTGGAGTATCCTTTTATGCCAATTCATGTGAGAGCTTGTTATTTTGTCATGTTGAAGGAGATATTTTATGAGTGACAATTCTTATAGGAAGAGAGTCTCGTGGAGATACATGCCACTCTAGTTAAGGGATTTCTTCCTTGTATTGAGAAAGAACACATCATGTATTCATCATCATCTTACAACAATTAATGAAGCAACCTCCCCAATCTTGACATCGAGCCCGTAGATGCAACCCACACTAGGTGAAATTCATTATCAAGTTGTGTGTCTTCTTGATTTGATGGTTGCATTTATGTTTCCTCTTCTTCAAATTATGCACATATGGTTTTTCATACTCTTTCACATGCAATTCTATTAACAGCACAAAAGTAAAAGATCTTAGTTAATTCTAGTAGTTGAGGGAACCCAGATCAAGTTTGGATTAGAGCGAACTTCTTGCTTATGTGAATTATGAGTGTGAATGATAACCAAAGATTGAACGTGAAACAAGAAGGAAAATGGAGGGTCACAGAGATCTCTAAGAGGACCTCCTCAGGATGGCAGGCATGGTAGATATAATGCATGCATATTATGAGGAGAAAAGGGAAAAAGAGGAATAAGAGAAAGAGAGAGTAGAGGATGAATCTCCATCTCCATCTTCGAGTGAATATACTCCTTTTTCATCTTCTTCTCATCATTCAAATGAGTTGATCAATGAAATCCTTCAAGAAAAGAATGTTGAATTAAACAGACTTCTACAAGAAGCATAAAAGAAGAAGTAGAGATTATAGCTTCAATTACGAGCAATGGAAGAGATCTTGGAAAAGTTGACATGAAACGAAGGCTTAACAAAGCCACCATCACCTACTTCATAATAAACAACTAAGGTAAACAATGTTGGTAGTTCTTCCATTTTATTTTCACATGATGTTATTTTCTGTTGGAAGCCTTGCGGTACCCATTTCAGGAACCGACATGAGACTCCTTACCAAGATGGGATATAAAGGACGACGACTTGGTATTAATGGCCAAGGAATGACTCAACCATTGGAGGTTGTACAAAGACCTTGATTTGCAGGATTGGGATACATCGAAGGAGAGTGTTCGAGGGTATCATAAGCTTCCAATCCATTGTTGAAACCATCGAGGAAAGAGCATGATTGAAACACATCACAATCTTCGCGTGATTGTGAGCATTATAGGGGGGAATTAAGGCAAGCTCTCATTGCCAAGATTGCACTGGAGACAACCAAGAGAGGTATAAAATGTCTCAGTGTGATAATGTTCCTTTTGATTACAAGTAGACTATTAATGATTAGCAGAAATCATGGCAGAGAAAATCATGTTGTTTTTATGGCTTGTATAACCATGTTGTTTCCAACTGTTGGAAAAGAATGCCAGTAAGGAAGAGGACAAGACGTGAAAGGACTTGTCCACATCAAGGAAGGAAGAACGTTAAGAAAGTCTAGAGGAAGAAGAATTTGTGCAACCATTGCAATAGAGGTGGACATCAGAGAGCTACATGTTGGTAGCTCCATCAACAGAACCTCCTCAACAAGGAAAAAATGTATGTGCAGGAACAAGTCAATGGATCTTTTCGATAAGAGAATCAATGCTAGAATTATGATCCATTCACTTTGATGAGTGAGAATGGTTTCATTAGGGATAGTAGTTTTTCATTGTCATGTTTTTTACATCACATGTTGTGAAATGATTGTAAAAGTGATGAAGTGTTTTCCATCACTTATGAACACAACATAGTGATATTTTTGGCCCTTTAAGTTGATAGCTTGGGTGTTGGTTTCTATTATGATTTTGATGTAAAATTGACCAAAGAGTGTGTTATAAACTCTTGGAAAGTATGGAGCTTTTCTTGGTTCATGTTTTGTCTTGTAGAAAAAAATGTATTTTGCAAAGATTGTACCACAAGTTTGCATAGGATGTAGGTGTCAATTCATCACTTATGGATCTGAAGAACAAAGGTGAAGGAGAAGGAAGTGTGGCCTGTTAGGGACCCTGTTGTATAGACAAAGGAGTTCAATATATGCCAGATTGTGTTCATTCTTTTGGAGGATGAAAATATCCTCAGTGGGGAGGAATGATCTAGGTGGCTCTAGAAACACTCAGTGATCAAAGAGGTCTCATGAAATTATCAAAATTAAAATTCCTTGTATTTCCTTAAAACTAGGGTCATATCAAAGAGCTCGTCACAAGATTTCCAACGATGCAAATGGAACCTCAATCTGAGTTTGTATGTGAAAGTTATGTCCAGTCAAAGTTTTGGTCAACTAGGCCCATTAGCTAATGTTAGTAGAATGCCAACTAAAATTGTAGCCCAGCTAAATTTGGTAGAGTCGGTAAATTTGGCAGCCACTAACTAGGTGAAAATTTGGCACTTCGCGGTGATGGCTTTTGGTAGTCGGAACTGGCGAATTTGTCGCCTACTTAATTTGTCCAGTAACCTTAAAAATACACCAATGAATTTTTCAATGGTTATTTAATAAAAATAGATAAATAAAATACGGGTGGCGAGCCACTAAACCCACCACTCCTATCACATAAGCATTGGCCCAATGTGGGGTTTGAAACCACACCTATCAATGGCTGGCTTGCCAAATATAGCAGCCCAATTCAAAAAAACTCAAACAATAACAAAAGAAGTCACAACCAAGGGGTTAGCCCTTAGGGTTTGACCCTGGGTGGGCCTCGAAATAGTCAAGAATGTTTCCAATGACCCATAGGGCTAAACCTTGTTATCCGAGCCATAAAATTCATATAAAAATTGGCCCATTTCATTCTCCCAAGGGAGGCCGAGTGGGAGACAGAGGAGAGGTGGAATAGTAATCTAGTGGAACCTGGACATAGTGTGGGTGCACTTTTGGAGAGAATATATTTTAGGGGCATATTCCCTAGAATATTCCACATAATATTCCTATGCAAAATCAGTGAGGCACCTTGGAGATTCCCTTGGAACCAAAATTTCACAGTGTCAGAAATATGCCAAGTTTATATTCATCTGAACCAAAATTTCGCAAGGAGTTTGATGGTGCAAACAATTTTCTGATCTAAGTAGCCATTTTTCCTGAGACATATGTTGAAAAATGGAACCTTGACAGAGGAATTTGCATGAAATCTAAAAGATTCCCTCGAGGCCCGAAAATGACTGTTTCAAAACTAGGTTGAATGTATACTCAATTTTTCAAAACGGATGTGATGGTGTGATCAGTTTCTTCATCTAAGCAGCTAAATTTCAGTCAGCCCGTAGAAGATAATATTTGAGGAATCTTTGAGATTCCCCAGGAGCCCAAATTTGACTGAGTCAGAAAGGGGTAAAGTTTACAGTTAGATTTCATGATTTTTCACAAGGATTTCAATTGTTCAGTTCATTTCTTTAGTATAGGTGTGCATTTTTAGGACATCCCCGAAAGTGGAGGTATAAGATGCATTGTTGCCATGTCTTCTTTTGATTTTTTCTACGATGATGATTTGATGTTGAGATCCTTGTTTGCCATTTTTTTGGAGGATCCTTGTATGCCACTTCATGTGAGAGCTTGTTATTTTGTCATGCTGAAGGAGAGATTTTATGAGTGAGAGTTCTTATAAGAAGAGTGTCTCATGGAGGGACATGCCACTTTAGTTAAGGGAGTTATTCGTTGTATTAACAAAGAACACATCATGTCTTCATCATCATCTTGCAGAAATTAATGAAGCGACCTCCCCAATCTTGACATCAGGCCCAAAGACATAACCTACACTTAGTGAACGTTGTATTCAAGTTGTGTGTGTTCTTGATTTGATGGTTTCATTTATGTTTCCCCTTCTTTAAATTATGCACATATGGTTTTTCATACTCTTTCACATGAAATTCTATTAACATCACAGAATTAAAAGATCTTGGTTAATTATGATAGTTGAGTGAATTCTTATAATAATGTGGCTCGTCACAACCCAAACACTATAAAGGAGGTTTTTGTGATTGACTAGTTTCCATTTTACTTGATACTTATGTTTGCTTGGGTTCATTTTGCATTTCAATATTTTGCTGATTTTTCCAAAACTCTCTATTTTGCTACACTTTGTTTTCCCCTTTAAAACTTGCAGTCCTTATATTTCTAGTATTTAGAAAATAATTCAGCCCCTTTTTATGTGACCAGCTTTTACTACCATACCCTTTTTGCTTCATTTGTTGATAGAAAATCCAGGCCTTCCTAATTGCCTCATCCATCATTTTAGGATTTTTGAATTCCAGCCTTTCCTTCTTATATACAGATAGTTTAATTGCAAAACATTGAACCTTAGCCTTTTCCTCACGTATATATGGGACATATCTTAGCAAGGATGTAAACTTGGTCAAAAATTCATCCATAGTTAGTTGTCCCAGCTTCAGATCATGGAATTAATTTTCTTTTTCATAGTAAAATCATTTTGTCAAATATTAATTTTTAAATTTTTTTTGGAATTCGCCAAAGTCACCTCTTGTTCACCAACTCCTTAAACTCTCTTTACTTATTCCCAAGATAAGGTGGTACTTCATTGAAGATGGTGAATAGTCATCCTGGCCTTAAGGTTATTATCATACCCATACATTTGGAAATATTTATTCATATTGATAATCCATGCTTCAGTAGCTTCATCTACTTCCCCGTCAAATGTTGGGAGTTAATTTTTTTGAACTCCCACTGTAATTTGATTTTATATTTCTTTGTTTTCCTTTGGCTAGAAACGTTGTCAAATTCCTCCTCATTATCATGTCTATCTCCTTTAGTTCCTTGGGTATGGATTCTTTCTAGCATGTTATCATTTCTCTGTCTATGTTATTCATCTCTAGCTTCATTTTTAGGGCTAGGTATTGAATTCCTATGATTTTTCCTTTCTCAAAGACTCTTCATAATTCGTTCTTGGTCCTACATTAGACTTTCATTATCAGTTCTCAAATGAGCCATTTCAGATTTTAATTGTTGAAATTTTTTCAACAACATAGTTGTTTGATTTTGATGTTTCTCGCCCAATTATACCCACATTTCAGGGTTCTCCTCTATCATTGGTACGTGTCAAGATCCTACAATTGGCCTCATTGAGGGTAAACATCCACCTCCCCTCCTCATCTCATTCTCACCTTTGTGCACATAAACAAACTTGTTATCGGTTTTAATTTCCCAAACAAGCCACAATGTTGAAACTGTGGCTCTGATACCACTATAACATCTATCAAAAAGAAAAAAATAAAAAAATAAAAAATTATTAAAAGAAATAAATTAAAATGAAAAATGAAAAGATTTTAAAAAATAAAATTAAAATAACTACTCTCTATGATTAGACCAAAACATGGATATTTTTCCTTTTTCACAATTGTGACTAAGTTTAATACCTTGTATGATTAATTATTATCACTAATTTATTTTAACAATGCTTACCAAACTCTCACGTGATTATTTTCATCGCAATATAATCACACTCAGCTAACTAGTCTAATCATTTTATTTCTTTGGCATAAATATGTTATATTGTTCATATATTAAGCTTAAAGTTTAATATAGTATTAGATAGTGCCTCAAAACTTAACTCATTAATTGACATGATGGGCCATTAACCTAACTTATGACCCATCATGTCAAGTACCAAGCGTTGGGACGGGGCGCTCAACGTGGAGTCCATCTGGTTGGTCAAACTCTCTCGAATGTTTACAGATACCCTACGCTTGGAAGAGGCCAAGTCGTTGATCCATAAGGGATCGATCGGATTGTCATGTAGCCCCACAAGTGGTTAAGGTATAACCACTGGTTTTTCTCCTCGATTTTCCAAGACATTTGCATGTTCATTTATAGAGGGAGGTCTCTTGTTGCTGTTTCACTTTGGTCTGCATTTCTCCCTCAACCCTACCCAAAAGGTAAATCTTTGCGACCTACATGGTGTATATTTCCTTTTCCCTTAAGGATTTTTAGAAACACTGAGTTCCTTTTGTAATTTCATGGTTACAACTTGACAATGGTGAACACTGAGGACACTCTAGTTCTCAAAGGGTCATCTAACCCGACCTCTAGGTGATAACCTTCTCCCTCGCCATTCTATTACATTGAAATTTTCAAAGTAATGTTGTTTTCATTAATTAACAATAAAAATTTTACCCTCAAACATATGCTCCATATCCAACTCAACATTGAAAATTTCTCTAGGTAAGGTCCAAAGAAACTTACCCTTGTAAGGCATTCTTTTACTCATAGTTTAGCATCTAGAATGAGTCTAATTTCTTCTTTTGCACTTGCAGGGTTACTCAGGTATATTCTCCCAATCACTTTCTATGAAATACTTTGCAATGGAGATGAGATCTCTCAATACCATGGCCTGACCCTTGGTTCCCTTCCATGAGTGCACAATTTTTCCCTTTTAATTCAATCAGGGTTTGGCTCTTGAGCCTATAATATTTTTTGATACCATTTTATTACTAGATTAATGAACTCAAAGTTTAGTTTTTCTTTAGCTTGGGAGGCCTTACTGGGTTTTCACGACCCATTCTTGTTCTAGCAAGATCATGTAGCTTAGGAGTTGGTACTTGAGGGAGTCCCTGAGTAATACCCTTAGGGTTTGTTTATCTTAACATTTAATGGATGGATTGATATAAGTTTTGTAATTGTCATGTCGGTTGAATAGCTTAATTATCCTATGGATTTTTGGTTAGTTTAAATTATTATTTCGGGACTTTAACTTATGGAGCATTTCAGTTACTGTTATATATTTTCTTTCTGATATCACTTGGGCTTGCACAAGCATGGTTTCTAAATTTCTTCTCTGAGTATTTAAAGAGGAATTCTAAATACCTTTCATGCATCTTATATTTATTTATGTTGATTGTAATCTCCATCTTATTTCTTTAAGATATTCCTAAGAAATAGAACCTCCATTATTACTAGTGAAGTTGTTACTTGCAAGTGTATCATATGTCGCAATGGCTACAAGGGTTGCATGAGATAATGTTAACAATTATTTCTTTATTTATGGTGAAGGATATGTTCAATATTGCAGATGAAATTCTATTATTGTTATTTTTTATTTGATTGTATGAATTTACCATGGTTTCCATATTTCTCAGTTTGGTTGCATGTGCTCACATAGTTAAGATTTAGTTCTCTTTTACATTGAGAACCCTGTCTAGTCAGGACTACGTCTAGGTGGCTGGCACTATCCCTCCTAGCCCGAGGCTAACCTAACTATGAATTCTCTCTTTACCATAGTCTCATGTCTCTTAAAAATGATGTGCATCCCCTAGCCCCTAGTTCATTTATCATGTTTATATTTTATTTCTATAAAGGAAACATTAAAACACATAAATCCCTCACATATTTATTATATTCTCATTTATGTATTACTTACATTCTTCCATGAGAAAGACGACAAAACATTAATCAAAATTGCACTTCCACAGAACAATTTATTTATTCTAGGAACCAACACAAGATTCATGAATACATTTCCACATAAAAATCTCTTTATTCTCAAATCTACACAACATTCATAAAAGAATTTCCATAAAACAAATAACTATTGAGTACTTATATGTAAAGCGAGGGTATCTATAATTCCACCGGAAAGACAACAACCTCTAAACTAGGAGAATGACAATTACATTTGCTTCTCTCCCCCATGTTTTTTTAGCACTGGAACATATATTTCTCAGTCACCTTTACTGCAGTTCATAGGCATCAAGACCCTCAAGGTCTAAATCATAACTCATATAACAAGTTTAAGGTTTCAACTAGCTCTCTATCTAGCTCAGTAACACCTTGCAATGTCATGCCTCACCTCATAGCATCTTGTGTGGGTTTTCCAGATCCTTCTCCCTTATTCCTAGATCCCTCAGTGCTCTCTGGAGGCTTCCTTGGCTCTTTTCCTGCTGAAATCATCTTTATCTCAGACGAGGGAAAAGGTAATTGACTTCCGGTTGTCTGGTAAAATAATTTTTTTACCTAGGTTCTTTCGAGTGAATTCCAAGATTACCTCCACTTATTTTCCTATATTAAAATAAAACAAATAAAAAATTAATTATTAATATTCACATTAGGATTTCTACCTAGCCTATTCATTCATAAGTATCTTGAGCAGTAAAATAAATAAGAGTAACTCAACAATATTTATATTGAGTGAGGGTGTTACATATTCACTGTCATTCAAATTAGAAATTATGTTTTGGAATTTTTTTTTATAGAAATTATAACTTTCATTGGTCAATTTTGAATTAATAGTGTTCGATAGTAAAATCAAATCCTATAGCCTTGTTTCAGAAGTAACTAAATTTTTTAAATTTGAAATGGATAAATGAATTTTTTCTTAGATTTGTATAAATTTTGGTGGGTAGTAACCACTCATAAGAATACACATTTACAATTTTACTGTTACATAAGTGTTTAGTAAAACATAATTAATGGTGGGAAGTAACTCTTGATAAATATGTAATTCTTATCCATTTTTTGGGCAAACACTTCCTTAAATTATGGTGGGAAGTAATTGATGGTAATTATGTGTTTACTTCAATATGGGCTATTTTCAAGGATTTTATTTTTGGATGGTTTTCCTAAGAAAATTAAGCATAAAAAATAACTACAGAAATATCTAAAAACCATGCATGAAAATTGCAAACATATCCATAAAATATGGCATAAAATATGTGAGGCAATTATCCACATAGCATTATATGGTGTAAAGGCTACAATAACACCCTCAAGTTATGGTCCAATGAAATGCTTATTTTCTTTTGAATAATATTGAAAAATTAATATAATTTTTTCAAAGTTAAACATTATAAGTTGCATTGGTCAATGTTGAAATGATAGTGGTCAACAAGCAAATTGATTACATGAGTGCACAATTTTTAGCTTGAGTGGAACAGACTAAGGTGCTCTAAAACACTTGTTAATATAGCCTTTTCATTTGATGCCTTCTAATTTTTTCATCTAAAAGGTATGAAAATAGATAACAAATTGAATGATACTCCAAACTATCACGTGTTATAATTATTACTATTTCATAAGTTCCAAACCTATCTAAAGCATAAATTAACAAATTGAATGTGAGGTCCCTATAATACTAGTATAGCCCCCATATTATTGTTGTTGTGCCCCATAGAAGCCCATTATTGTTATTGTTGTGCCCCTACATTATTATCTTTATGTAGTCCCTAATTATATTGTGAACCCTTAGACTGCTATATATACTAAGGAGGTCTTGTCATTTGAATCATCCAAGAATTGTTCATTTATGTGATGTAAAAGGAGGTTCCCCCTTGAATAGGCTTATTTTGAATTCATTGATCTACCTTTTCTTCTGTTTTGTGATATCGCTACATAACATTCAGTTTCAAAGCTTTAGATCCTAGGTTTTGCTACTTCAAACAGGTCATCTTGGAATTTTTTCTATAAATTTTTTATATGAGGCTTCAAAAGCTCAAAAATGTTACCACCCAGAGATGAAATCTTGGTGAACTTCATACACAAATTTTAGATCTTGGTTCACTATATTTTCAGAGATATGGTCCAAGGAATTTATGGTTTTTATACTCTCTAGAATTCAATCTCAAACAAGTGATCTAGGGAAAATTGTAATAAATATCCCTTTATTGATTAAACATGAATTTTGTCAGAAGGCACTGAAATTGCATGGACTTTAGTTTCTTGGGCACAAATTTAAGAGTTGAAAGTAAAAAAAATGAGACATGGAAATCCATACAAGTTCGTTATAGTGAACTATTCCATAATCAAGTCATTGTGGGAGATCTCATATAGCTTTCTTGTAAAGAATTCAATTTCAGTCTAACTGGTGGGTTTGGATCAAGCTCCAAGAAACAAGAAAAAAGGTGTGTATTTTGTAAATTTTTATAACTTTTGTTTGAAAAATTAGTTTGAAGTGATTTAAAGTGCATAGTGAAGCATAGCTATCATTATTTGGTTCTAATATACCTTGGAACAAAAAATTGGATACGCCTAGCTAGCCAATAGAAAGATTTGTTATGATGCATGAAGAAGAAGAATAAACGTAACATGATATATCAAAATAACGAGACCAAGTGCAACAAATTGTTCTTTCGCAAAGAGTAACCAAAATCAATTGGAAGCGATGATGAATATCAATATGGATTGCTTAAAAGTAAAAATAAAAAGGGACATGGAAGGTTTGAAGAATGGTTTAAATGCCGACATGGAAGCAATGACAAATGTTAAGATGGAAGGGTTGAAGGAAGGTTTTACAAAATTGCTACAAGAAATGTTTCCTAATGGTGAAAAGGTATTCCATAAAAATAAGGATGAGGACAAAAAGAATATGACCTATGATTTTAGTGACTCCAAAAACGGGTTGAAGACTAACCACGTTCCAAAGATTGGCATGAAGAAGCTTGATGGTAGGGATCTGATAACATGGATACTACAAATGGAGCATTTCTTTGATTTGCACAATGTGCAAAAAATATAAAAGGTATGTGTTGCATCTTTATATTTATAACCCAAACAATTTGTATGGTATTGATGAATTTGTTCTTGTAAATAACTAGTCACTTGGACAATTTTTATAGAGGAATTGATTGCACATTATAAGGATACGAAGAGCAATACCTTCTTTAGCCAAATGATAAATCTCAAACAAAAGGGTTCAATTGGGGAGCACATTGACTTCCAAATATTGAATATCAAGGTAACTGATATTCTATAGCAGAATCAGATTTATGTCTTCATAGAGGATTTAAATGATAACATCCAACATGAGGTTTGCGTTTGGGAACCCAAGTCATTGGAGAATGCATTCAGGGTGCCAAGAAAATTTGAAAGTAAAATTAAGGCAACAAGGATATCTACCACACACAAGTATATAGATGGAAGTGGTGCTACTTCTATATTCCCACAACCGACAAGGTTGACACCACAACAACCAGAGGAAAAAGGAGAAAAAGGGATTTGTTACAATTGTTATGGAAAATATAAAAAAGGTCATAAATGTGCTGAGAAGAAATGATTTTATGTATATTGTAAAGAGGAAGAAAAAAAGGAACAAGAAACATTAAAAGAAGAAGATATACACCAAGAACCAACCCCAAGGGTTGAAAAATAAGAAATCTAGCTGACCATATCTTCTAATCCATTGGCGGGAATTACCACTCTTCAAACTCTAAATATAAAAGGATATATCGAGAAAGAAAATGTAATAGTGTTGGTTGATTCAGGTAGTACTCCTAATTTTATTCATTGTAAGATAGCCAAGGATTTCAATTGCTTCTTATACCTATCACCAGAGTGTCAAGCAATGGTTGCAAATGGAGGAATAATAGATTTCTCAGGGAAGTAACACAATATAAATTTAACCATGTAGAAATATTTATTGAGTAGTCCAGTGATTTCCATTCGAATGGGCAGTGTTGATGTTGTATTAAGAGTCTAATGGTTACAATGTTTGGGGACAATATCTTTTAATTTTCACGAACATTTCTTGTAATTTTTAGGAGAAGGAAAGGAAATTGAAATAATGGTTATCAGAGGGAAACTTGGGAAGATAATTATCTCTAATGGCATGAAAAATATTTGGAAGATGAAACAAAGGGGGGTAATTACACAATTATGTTCACTAGATGTTCAAATGTCTAAGTAATCCATTTCTCCAGATCTCCAAAGATTCCTCGACAATCATTCCAAGGTATTCACGACTCCCAAAGGTATCCCACCTATTTGCGATCATTATCATGTTATTTATTTGATTCCAAGATGTATTTATCCAAACATTGGATGTTACTAATATCCTTATGCCCAAAAGAGTGAAATTGAACATATGGTTGAATAAATGATAAAGGCAAGTATAATTTAACCTAGACAAAGTTATTTCTCTTCTCTAGTATTATTGGTGCACAAGAAGGATGGATCATGGTGTATGTGTCTATACTATAGAGAACTCACTAAAGATCACCATTAAAGATAATTTTCCCATTCATGTGATTGATGAATTGTTTTTTTTGCTAAGGCAATAGCGGATCCTTCTATTCAATTTAAAAAGAGAAATAGTGTACAAAAGGCGACCACGACGGTGAGGCCCACCAATATGACAGGCCTACCTGTCACACGGAATTGGTCAAGGGTGCGGACACGGCTGACCTTCCTAGAAGTCTAAGACATTCTAATGACAAACAAGACAAAATGGAGTGATCTTTCTCTAAATACACCTTTTACAACATGAAAACTACAAGTGTTTAGGCTTACCTTATTCCAAAATGCTGTTGTTGAAGTCCGTCCTTGGCGATCCGGATGAGCTCCTCCTTCATGTCAATTCCTGCAACCACAAACAATCAAACAATTACCAAGCACTTGTATTTCATATAATAAAACATATATTCAACATGCAGACCAAGGAACACATGAAATAACTCATTAACACAAGCTATTGAGAAAAATAAACCAGTTTGTATTAATAACGAAACAAAGAAACTCTTACAACCTGGCCTTGGTGTTGTGCAAGTTCCTCCCAGGGTCCATCAAGGGTTTTCCTCTACTTTGACAAAGCTCACCCACTTCCAAGTAGAATCAAGTAAAGACAATCTCTCCTCACAAAGGTTCTAATGGAAGACCTAAATCCTGCAGCATTTACCCAAAGAAAATGTATAGCTCCAACCTCCCCTCCCTCTGGCTCAATGCCTTTATTTATAGTGCTATAAAGAGGTTATTCAGGTCCACCATCAATGGGATAATCCCCCTCTTTGGGTGGGATAGCTCCCTTATTGATGGGATAAGTTCCCCCTTAATAGAGATACATGAACCAACTGGAGGCGCATCCAAATCATCAAACCGACCTCTAGAAAGTTCTAGAAGTAACCACAAGTAACTTTTTTAAGATGAAACTCGCGCATTTTGCCTTTTACAGAAGGACGCACCTGTCCCTTAACATACAGAGCGTCCAAGGACGCACCTTTTGTGAACATGGTCAGCGTCCCCGTAGGTGAGGCTAGAGAGAACCTGCGACCCCAGAGATAAACATATTTTTTACAAGACTTTCTCTCTTCTTTGAGTTTGAGATGGATAACAGAGGCATAAGACTTGCCTAAGAGGGTAGCATGACTGTTGATTTGAGCCATACTAACTGTAAGTGGTCATGGTGACATTTTTTAGTGTAACAGATTGCCCCCTAAAGTGCGAAGCCTGGAATAGATTTAGGGTTTTGTAATTCTAGGAAGGGTGAAGCGCTTTATCATTTCAAGGATTGTCTTGTGGATGGCCTGGTTGGAACCTGCAATTTTCAACACAAAATACATGGATAAGATTATATCATCACTGAGGTAGGCATTCCCATACTCAGATTCAAAACTTTAACTAATGGACTAACTATTCTGATACAGGAATGATCTTGCAGTACATCATTTTTATAGACTTTTGTAGACACAGTATGGACGCAGCCATCTGTTTATGATTAGTCTACATAGATAATGAATACAAAACTCCTCGCAGCCTGGATGGTAGAAACTAGATCCAGGGTCTTCACTTCTACTTCCCGAATTGGTACGATTCTAGCCATGTGATTAAATGATTCGATGTCGAACATGTTAGAAACCACTTGATTACCAGTCGATGATGTAAACTGTTAACAAGCGTGAGAGAAACCACCAGTAATGTCAATGGTTCTCAAAGTACCAAGCACAACCCGTGAAATGTGAATAGATGTTTTGATGTCGAACACTTCACGGAATCCTTTGATCGAAAGTCAATGATGTAAACTGACGTCAAAGGCGAGAAACCTGCCATTGATGCATGCAGACTTCAAGGTGCTGTCGATTCCTAAGTCATCTTTCTAGATAATGTGTCGATGTCGATAGAAAGCGACCCGTTGCAGGCAAGCCCGCAACACGAAATCATTGTTCAAGTTGAAGAAATGTTGCTGTAAGGACTGACTCAGGGACGGTCAAATGGATGACAAGTATTTTGCAGATGAAAGTTTTTGCTTGCAGACCTCTTGAACACATAACGACACGACAGATGGCTTGGTGACGAATAACTCAAAGTTAATCCCCGGAACCCGGTTAAAGACTTTCAAAGTGGTTTGGTCAACTGTGAGGTAAAAGATTTCCCAACCCAGGTGAATGAAAAGTGTCGTGTTCAAGAGTGGTAATAAAGTTTCTTTTAAGATAAAAGGTGACAAACAGGTTCATTCTTCTCTCTTTTCCCCCACCATTTCTGGCAAGTACCTCTTTATTTTTAACAAGCTTGAGGAGGATAACATATGCTTGATTATAAGCTCATCCTTCGGATGATTCCAACCTAGTTTAAATTCGAACCCTAGGAAGGAGTGGTTCGTTCCTGTTTGTAATTGAACAGGTCCTTTACTGTAAAAGTTTAACGAGCCCAGTATAGGAGAAACTCGGCGTTTTTCAATTTTAGAGAGTCTGAAAAACTTAAGGAAACTCCACGTTGAACTTTTTCGTAAATTTGTGTCCCTCAAGCCCGAAAAAGTATAAAATAATACCTGGGGGAACCGCTTGATCTTGCGACCAAGGAGTACTTTCATAATAGTGTCGTCGACCTGAAAAGTAAAAAGCGATCAAGGACACGTCGTTTTATTTCCTTATCGAGTTTGAAACGACAAAAACCCGGCAATCTTTTCTTGATTTTACGGTCAGAAAAGAGCTAAAAGGGGACCGTCTTTTAATTCCGTTTTAACGAGTGTAAAAGAAACGCTCGGCGATCTTTTCATGTTTTAGGAGTCTGAAAAGGGCTTAAAAGAGAACTCCAAGGTTTCACTTTTTCGTAAGTTTTAACGAGTTCGAAAAAGGGATAAAAATGTACTCATGGTTTTCACTTTTTCGTAAGTTTTAATGAGTTCGAAAAAGGGATAAAAATGTACTCATATGGCCGACTTTCAATTTAATTTACGAGTAGGAAAAGACGGAAAGAACTCGGCATTTTCATTTGTTTTACGAGAATGAAAGATAGCAAAATAATCTCGAGATTTTCATGAGTTTAACGAGTCTTGAAAATAACTGAAATTGACTCGAGATAGGTTTCATTTTTACAAAAGCTTGAAACAGAGAAAAACTATGCTTCGAAGTAGTTTCATTTTTTCACAAGCTTGAAACAGAGATAAAACTATGCTTGATGCCCCCTAAGCATAACTGCTAGAGTGCATGCCCCCCTAGCTTTATTTCATTCAACCAGTTGGATGAAATGAAGGTTCATGAACGAGATCATTTGAAAGACTCGACCTAAAACTGTAAGAAAATTATGCAAAACACTGAAATAACTAACCTAAATATACAACTTAACATTTACGAGATCTAGTCAATCTCTCGACTCAAGTAGAGGAGGATTTGTTTCATTTTTTAACGAGCTTGACACAGGAAAAGAACTATGCTCGGATTCGGTTTCATGTTTATGCAAGCTTGAAACGAAAAACTATGCTTGTTATAAGTTCACATGCCCCCAGCATAATGACGCAAAATGAGGTACATGCCCCCCAAGCTTCATTGCATTCAATGAGGTGGATGGAATGAAGCTTTACTTTCAAGATCTTGGAAAGACTTATGGGAGTTGTTTCATTTTTTAGTGAGCTTGACACAAGACAAGGAACTATGCTCATAACTACTCTCTACAATCTACCTAACAAAAACTTTACTCTAAAAACCTTGATTCATTTTTTAACGAGCTTGACACAAGACAAGGAATTATGCTCTAAAATCCTTGATTCATTTTTTAATGAGCTTGACACAAGACAAGGAACTATGCTCATAACTACGCTCTACAATCTACCTACTTAACCTACCCTTGTTTCATTTTTTAACGAGCTTGACACAAGACAAGGAACTATGCTCAAAAAGTTCGCATGTCCCCCAGCATAATGATGCAAAGCGAGGTACATGCCCCCCAGGCTTCATTGCATTCAACCGGCTGGATGAAATGAAGGTTTACTTTCAATATTTAACTTGAAAAGGGAGTTGTTTCATTTTTAAAGAGGTTGACACAAGAAAAGAACTATCCTCATACCTGATTCATTTTTTAACAAGGTTGACTCAGTAACAGGAACTATCCTCAAACCTGATTCATTTTTTAATGAGGTTGACTCAGTAACAGGAACTGTCCTCAAAACGCTACTTTCTACAATCTACCTAGCCTAAAATCTAGCTGATTCATTTTTTAATGAGGTTGACTCAGTAAAAGAACTATCCTCATACTAGCCTGTTTCATTTTTTAACGAGGTTGGCACAGGAAAAGAACTATCCTCGTTCCTGATTCATTTTTTTAACGAGGTTGACTCAGTAAAAAGAACTATCCTCATGCTAGCCTATTTCATTTTTTAACGAGGTTGATATAGGAAAAAACTATCCTCGTACTCACTGATTCATTTTTTAACGAGGTCGACACAGTAAAAGGAACTTTCCTTGTCCTCACTGATTCATTTTTTAACGAGGTTGACACAGTAAAAGGAACTTTCCTCGGACCATCCAATTTTATTTTTTAACGAGGTTGAAAAAGGAACAAACTATCCTCGTTCTCCTTGTTTAATTTTTTAACGAGGTTGATACAAGAAAAAACTATCCTCGCACACATTGATTCATTTTTTAACGAGGTTGACACAGTAAAAGGAACTTTCCTCACACTCACTGATTCATTTTTTAACGAGGTTGACATAGTAAAAGGAACTATCCTCACTACCGCCTATTTCATTTTTTAACGAGGTTGATACAGGAAAAAACTATCCTCGTAACATTGATCATGGCTTCCAACTGGAAGAAACACATGTCAATGGACTCAAAAGGGATAAGAACATCGTGTTCAAGTAATCCCATAGAGTTTTCCATGTCAATTACCGGATCTAAATCAACAGTGAGAGGCTCACTTACATCGGTAACTGAAAACATGGGACCAGTTGCCACATAATTAACCCGTGGCAAGGTAGATACCACTTTAGAATCAGGAACATTTAGGGGTGTCATATTATTGGTAGTTGAAACAAGACTAGGGAACGAAAGCTGGTCCACAGTCACAATACTGCCATTGTGAGGGAAAGACATCACGCGAAAGAGTGTCGATACGACAGCTTTCATTGCATAAACATAGTCTCGCCCAAGGAGTAAATTGAAATCCAAGGGACCTCGAACTACCATAAGATCAATACAGACAGTTTTACCTTCCAAGGTAATAGAAAACTTAGGAAGGATCCCTAAAGGTTCACTAATGGTTCTGTTAAAAGCTTTCAGATTCTGCGTAATAGGCGCAAGCTGAGGGGAACCCAAAGCTTTCCAAACAGTTGAGGATAAAATACTAACAGAAGCACCTTCATCTACCTGAGTACGATGTATGTCCCTACCACCGGCCTTGACAATGATTTGGAAAGGGATGGAGGAAGGAAGACGAGGTTCTGTCAGTCTATTCCAATCAAAGGAAAAGACCTCAGTGCTTGGAGGGGGTTCTGTAGAAACAGGTGAAATGCCCCCCGGCATAGAAGAATCTGATGTAACAAGAAGAACATCAGCGGTATGAAATCTACTCTCGAAAGGGAGAGTGTGATCGACCGAATGTGAAATTGAATCGACCACTTGATCAACTAATGGATCATCAACCTGAGTGACATGAGTTTCACTCTCCAATGGAAGAGTGTGATCGACTGTACTTGAATTTAGATCAATCACTCCGTCAGTTGACGGTAGGTTGGGAGAAAGTTTACGGTAACCAGTTGGAAATTCTTGCTGTGGAACAGTAAGGTTTTCCAACAATGTTGAGGCTTCATCCATGTGAGAGCAAACATGAGTTTGATGACTCCCTTTGCATAACTTACAAGGAAACCTAACTTTACCCTTTTTCCCAGGAACCTGACTATCACTGGTTGATGGATCAACGGAAAGTTGATGAGATTTTTCTGACCAGACTTCCAAGACCTTTGGAATACCAGGACAATTGACAAGGAAGTGGTCACCCTTACAAAGCCTGCAAGGGTATTTGGGTTTACGATGCATGTCGGAATTTTCCTCAACACAACTAACACTTACAGCCATGGTTGGTTGGTTGACTTCTTTCTTATCTTGCTTCTTCTTCTTCTTTTTCTTCTTCCCTTTCTTCTTCTTCTTAGCCTCCTGGTTACTAGCATCAAGGCTTTTACCAGGCGAAGAGGAAGAAATGGAGGAAGAAAAATTAGGCGAAGAAGGTAAAGGGTCAACAGAAGGTTGGTGATGTTGAGATGGTGAACTCTGTTGAGGTGAAGCATCCGGTTGAGATGGAACAATTGGAGTATTTTGGGCCAACGAAGTTGAAAATAACCATATCGGTAAACCTATTGTAAATCCAGGTAATGACAAAGTAGCCATGTAAGGAGGACCAACATTTCCAAAGTAAGGAAAAGTATTAGGATTCTCATTAGGAGGGGTTCCTAGGTTGATAAATTCCGGAACATTTGCCATTATATTCAACTTCAGTGAATTTTATTGCAAAAACCAAAGCAATTTTTTGCTTTGGGGAAAGGGGGAAATTTTTTTGCAAAAACCAAAGCAAAAAGATGCAAAATTTTGAAAAGACTGAGAGAAACCTCCAAGTAATGACCAAAGGAAATCAAATCAAGAATTTCTCAAAAAGAGACTCAAAACACCCAATTGATGAAAGCTAAAAGCAGGAATGCTAATGAAACAAGTTCAGGTGAAAATTTTTGACAGGGTACTAAAGGATCTGGGCAGAAAACACTAAGAAAAACCAAAATCTAAAAGCAATTAAAGCAAAAATGGATTTTTCCTAAATTTTTACAGGAAGACGCAGGAAACCCGTTAGAACAGGCGCGGGCCCGCTCTGTGCAAACGGTAACAGCGCTTCCAAAGACGCACTGTGCAGTACTCAGAGGGTGCGTCCTTCTGGAAAAGTTAAGAAAAACCAAATCTAACTAAATCTAAAGCTAAGCCACCCAAATACTAATTCTCACAGTCAAAAACCAGAAAATAAAAATGATTTTCTCAGAGCAAAGTTTACACAAAGGAAAAGACTTTCACATTAATGGATTCCCCAGTGGAGTCGCCAATTTGTCACACGGAATTGGTCAAGGGTGCGGACACGGCTGACCTTCCTAGAAGTCTAAGACATTCTAATGACAAACAAGACAAAATGGAGTGATCTTTCTCTAAATACACCTTTTACAACATGAAAACTACAAGTGTTTAGGCTTACCTTATTCCAAAATGCTGTTGTTGAAGTCCGTCCTTGGCGATCCGGATGAGCTCCTCCTTCATGTCAATTCCTGCAACCACAAACAATCAAACAATTACCAAGCACTTGTATTTCATATAATAAAACATATATTCAACATGCAGACCAAGGAACACATGAAATAACTCATTAACACAAGCTATTGAGAAAAATAAACCAGTTTGTATTAATAACGAAACAAAGAAACTCTTACAACCTGGCCTTGGTGTTGTGCAAGTTCCTCCCAGGGTCCATCAAGGGTTTTCCTCTACTTTGACAAAGCTCACCCACTTCCAAGTAGAATCAAGTAAAGACAATCTCTCCTCACAAAGGTTCTAATGGAAGACCTAAATCCTGCAGCATTTACCCAAAGAAAATGTATAGCTCCAACCTCCCCTCCCTCTGGCTCAATGCCTTTATTTATAGTGCTGTAAAGAGGTTATTCAGGTCCACCATCAATGGGATAATCCCCCTCTTTGGGTGGGATAGCTCCCTTATTGATGGGATAAGTTCCCCCTTAATAGAGATACATGAACCAACTGGAGGCGCATCCAAATCATCAAACCGACCTCTAGAAAGTTCTAGAAGTAACCACAAGTAACTTTTTTAAGATGAAACTCGCGCATTTTGCCTTTTACAGAAGGACGCACCTGTCCCTTAACATACAGAGCGTCTAAGGACGCACCTTTTGTGAACATGGTCAGCGTCCCCGTAGGTGAGGCTAGAGAGAACCTGCGACCCCAGAGATAAACATATTTTTTACAAGACTTTCTCTCTTCTTTGAGTTTGAGATGGATAACAGAGGCATAAGACTTGCCTAAGAGGGTAGCATGACTGTTGATTTGAGCCATACTAACTGTAAGTGGTCATGGTGACATTTTTTAGTGTAACAGATTGCCCCCTAAAGTGCGAAGCCTGGAATAGATTTAGGGTTTTGTAATTCTAGGAAGGGTGAAGCGCTTTATCATTTCAAGGATTGTCTTGTGGATGGCCTGGTTGGAACCTGCAATTTTCAACACAAAATACATGGATAAGATTATATCATCACTGAGGTAGGCATTCCCATACTTAGATTCAAAACTTTAACTAATGGACTAACTATTCTGATACAGGAATGATCTTGCAGTACATCATTTTTATAGACTTTTGTAGACACAGTATGGACGCAGCCATCTGTTTATGATTAGTCTACATAGATAATGAATACAAAACTCCTCGCAGCCTGGATGGTAGAAACTAGATCCAGGGTCTTCACTTCTACTTCCCGAATTGGTACGATTCTAGCCATGTGATTAAATGATTCGATGTCGAACATGTTAGAAACCACTTGATTACCAGTCGATGATGTAAACTGTTAACAAGCGTGAGAGAAACCACCAGTAATGTCAATGGTTCTCAAAGTACCAAGCACAACCCGTGAAATGTGAATAGATGTTTTGATGTCGAACACTTCACGGAATCCTTTGATCGAAAGTCAATGATGTAAACTGACGTCAAAGGCGAGAAACCTGCCATTGATGCATGCAGACTTCAAGGTGCTGTCGATTCCTAAGTCATCTTTCTAGATAATGTGTCGATGTCGATAGAAAGCGACCCGTTGCAGGCAAGCCCGCAATACGAAATCATTGTTCAAGTTGAAGAAATGTTGCTGTAAGGACTGACTCAGGGACTGTCACACGGAATTGGTCAAGGGTGCGGACACGGCTGACCTTCCTAGAAGTCTAAGACATTCTAATGACAAACAAGACAAAATGGAGTGATCTTTCTCTAAATACACCTTTTATAACATGAAAACTACAAGTGTTTAGGCTTACCTTATTCCAAAACGCTATTGTTGAGTCCGTTCTTGACGATCCGGATGAGCTTCTCCTTCAAGTCAATTCCTGCAACCACAAACAATCAAACAATTACCAAGCACTTGCATTTCATATAATAAAACATATATTCAACATGCAGACCAAGGAACACATGAAATAACTCATTAACACAAGCTATTGAGAAAAATAAACCAGTTTGTATTAATAACGAAACAAAGAAACTCTTACAACCTGGCCTTGGTGTTGTGCAAGTTCCTCCCAGGGTCCATCAAGGGTTTTCCTCTACTTTGACAAAGCTCACCCTCTTCCAAGTAGAATCAAGTAAAGACAATCTCTCCTCACAAAGGCTCTAATGGAAGACCTAAATCCTGCAGCATTTACCCAAAGAAAATGTATAGCTCCAACCTCCTCTCCCTCTGGCTCAATGTCTTTATTTATAGTGCTGTAAAGAGGTTATTCAGGTCCACTATCAATGGGATCATCCCCCTCTTTGGGTGGGATAGCTCCCTTATTGATGGGATAAGTTCCCCCTTAATAGAGATACATGAACCAACTAGAGGCGCATCCATTTCATCAAACCGACCTCTAGAATGTTCTAGAAGTAACCACAAGTAACTTTTTCAAGATAAAACTCGCGCATTTTGCCTTTTACAGAGGGACGCACCTGTCCCTTAACATACAGAGCGTCCATGGACGCAGATTTTGTGAACATGGTCAGCGTCCCCGCAGGTAAGGCTAGAGAGAACCTGCGACCCCAGAGATAAACATAGTTTTTACAAGACTTTCTCTCTTCTTTGAGTTTGAGATGGATAACAGAGGCATGAGACTTGCCTAAGAGGGTAGCATGACTGTTGATTTGAGCCATACTAACTGTAAGTAGTCAAGGTGACATTTTTTAGTGTAACAGATTGCCCCCTAAAGTGCGAAGCCTGGAATAGAGTAGGGTTTTGTAATTCTAGGAAGGGTGAAGCGCTTTATCATTTCAAGGATTGTCTTGTGGATGGCCTGGTTGGAACCTGCAATTTTCAACACAAAATACATGGATAAGATTATATCATCACTGAGGTAGGCATTCCCATACTCAGATTCAAAACTTTAACTAATGGACTAACTATTCTGATACAGGAATGATCTTGCAGTACATCATTTTTATAGACTTTTGTAGACACAGTATGGACGCAGCCATCTGTTTATGATTAGTCTACATAGATAATGAATACAAAACTCCTCGCAGCCTGGATGGTAGAAACTAGATCCAGGGTCTTCACTTCTACTTCCCGAATTGGTACGATTCTAGCCATGTGATTAAATGATTCGATGTCGAACATGTTAGAAACCACTTGATTACCAGTCGATGATGTAAACTGTTAACAAGCGTGAGAGAAACCACCAGTAATGTCAATGGTTCTCAAAGTACCAAGCACAACCCGTGAAATGTGAATAGATGTTTTGATGTCGAACACTTCACGGAATCCTTTGATCGAAAGTCAATGATGTAAACTGACGTCAAAGGCGAGAAACCTGCCATTGATGCATGCAGACTTCAAGGTACTGTCGATTCCTAAGTCATCTTTCTAGATAATGTGTCGATGTCGATAGAAAGCGACCCGTTGCAGGCAAGCCCGCAACACGAAATCATTGTTCAAGTTGAAGAAATGTTGCTGTAAGGACTGACTCAGGGATGGTCAAATGGATGACAAGTATTTTGCAGATGAAAGTTTTTGCTTGCAGACCTCTTGAACACATAACGACACAACAGATGGCTTGGTGACGAATAACTCAAAGTTAATCCCCGGAACCCGGTTAAAGACTTTCAAAGTGGTTTGGTCAACTGTGAGGTAAAAGATTTCCCAACCCAGGTGAATGAAAAGTGTCGTGTTCAAGAGCGGTAATAAAGTTTCTTTTGAGACAAAAGGTGACAAACAGGTTCATTCTTCTCTCTTTTCCCCCACCATTTCTGGCAAGTACCTCTTTATTTTTAACAAGCTTGAGGAGGATAACATATGCTTGATTATAAGCTCATCCTTCGGACGAGTCCAACCTAGTTTAAATTCGAACCCTAGGAAGGAGTGGTTCGTTCCTGTTTGTAATTGAACAGGTCCTCTACTGTAAAAGTTTAACGAGCCCAGTATAGGAGAAACTCGGCGTTTTTCAATTTTAGAGAGTCTGAAAAAACTAAAGGAGACTCCACGTTGAACTTTTTCGTATATTTGTGTCCCTCAAGCCCGAAAAAGTATAAAATAATACCTGGGGGAACCGCTTGATCTTGCGACCAAGGAGTACTTTCATAATAGTGTCGTTGACCTGAAAAGTAAAAAGCGATAAAGGACACGTCGTTTTATTTCCTTATCGAGTTCGAAACGACAAAAACCCGGCAATCTTTTCCTGATTTTGCGGTCAGAAAAGAGCTAAAAGGGGACCGTCTTTTAATTCCGTTTTAACGAGTGAAAAAGAAACACTCGGCGATCTTTTCATGTTTTAGGAGTCAGAAAAGGGCTTAAAAGATGACTCTGATATTTTTGTTTGTGAAAAAATTACAATTTCCCTCGAAATCCCTTTGTCCTGCACAAAAGCAACACATTACTCATACCTGTTTAAAATAGGCAAAAATACATTCAAAAACATCTTTTCATGGTAAAAAATGAACTAATTCATCCAAAAAACCTATAAAAAGACCTTTTACCATGTCATTTTTACCGTTTCACTGTTGAGGTTGAAAAAGGAGCTTTTGACAAGAAACTTCCCGTGGTCGCTGCGGAAAATCTGACCGTCGGAATCGAACGCCGTCTCATCCAGGTATTTTACACATCCTACTCTGCATTTCTATCCGTTTAGAATTAATTTTTAGGTCTTAGTTTCATTTTTTGGGAGGGTTTTGGTTTTGGAATGCGCCTCTCGGCGGACGCAGGTGCCCTTCGGGTGACCTGCGTCCCCCGACTTTTTCTCATACGGGAAAACGGTCGGAAGACGCAGCCCGCCTTCAGGCCAGCTGCGTCCGGGCGCCCTGTGCTACAAAGCCGGGGTGCGTCTTCCGAGAAACGCGCATTTCAAAACCCCAACTCTCTCAAAAAACCACCAAAAATTCCCAAATCAATTTCTAATTGCTATTTTTGATATGCAGGGCATTAATCATGTTAGACTGGAGAGAAAGAGAGCATGTAGAGGAAGATGAAGCTGCAATAAATCATCAACCTTCCCTGGATGCCCTAAGAGCATGCGGATTATACAAATATTGGACCATACCGGGCATGAGGGGCCAGGTAAGATTCTTGGAATGGCTGGTTGAGCGATGGAACGTTCAAGAACAATGCTTTTACATAGGAGGGCACCAGCTCGAGATAGAGCCCTCGGATGTATACTTTCTCACTGGCTTGCCAAACAGAGGTGAGCAACTCAGTCTTGCGGGGACTAGGCCGGGTGGCCAATCCCTTGATAGTCTCCGCGAGGATTGGTGCACACGTGGGGCTCACCATTCAAAAGGCATAGAGATAAAACACATCACTCTACCGGAACTCAAAGTCATAGCGTTCACGGTTACCAGAATTTGCGGCGCGGCCGCTTTACACATTGCTTCCGGATCCCAAATGCGGATGGCAATTGACTGTTACCAAGGCACCATTTTCAACTGGTGTGAAGCTGTGTCGGCTCATATGAAGAGCCAACTGACCAAGGCAAAGAACGGACGACTAAAGACTTTTGGATATGGGCCTATAGTCGTGAGCTTTGCCTTGGAGAGAATTCCAATGCTGATCCCTCAGCAACTCACTGTTGATATCTTGGGTCCTCAGCAGCCAAAGCTGATACGATGGGTTGCGGTGATGGCCCGGCATCCTGACGAGGGCGCGACAGTAGTTCGATTCTCAGATAGTTATTTTGACTGGTTAGAGGGCCAGCTTTTTGTGATACAGGACTTTCCGTATGCCGGAATGGATTTCAGAGGTGATCCGGACATGGTTCTTCCACAGGGAGAACAATGGGACGACAGAGGTACTTTTATTTTCACAAGTTTTCTAATTATGTATTTTTGTATTTTTTATATATATCGTCTCAAAACTAATAGTAAATTTTTCAAAATGCAGATGTTGGTCCACAGCGTCCAGCCAACCTCCGGCCTTATGATAGACTACATCCAGCTGCACCGGTACCGGCCCCACAGGACGCGACAGCAGAAGTACTAGCTGAGTTGGAGCATGATCTAGAGCGTCTCACGGCAGATATACCTGAGACTACTATGGACGACATTCCTATCAGGCTTCAGCGCTTCGTAGTCGCGGTCCCTGGACCGTTTAGGAGATTTTTGCGTAAGGTAGCCCGCGCAGTGGTGTCGTACAGAGAGCACCACCAGTGATTGACTAGTCACTTTTGTAGTCACATGTGACATTTTGACTTTTTGTACTATCATTTTGCCGATCATAAGGTGTTTTCAACCTATGATCGAAGACGATGTATATATTTTTTGACACACTTCTATCTATATATATCACTATTACCGGCTTATCTTGTTTAACATATGATGAAATGTTTTTAAATTTACTTGCATGATTATTATAAATGTCTGTCCAACACTCGAGAAGCAATTGCATCTGCTAATGTATTCAAAGACCTTGGAATATGTTGATATTCAATGTAATCAAATTCACGTTCCAAGAGACGCACTCTCAAAAACAACCTTAATAACACAGGATTTCTAATGGCATAAACTCTATTAAGCTGTAATACAACAAGTTCAGAATCTAACCTCACTATCAAACGTCGAATTCCAAATGAAATAGATTCGGATAATAATTCAACCACTGCACTGTATTCTGCAATGTTATTCGTTGTTTGACCGAGGCTTACCCCATGCATAGAAACTAACTCGTCAGAGGGCGAATAGATAACCCAAGCTGCGGAAGAGATATTCCGTGTACTACGACAAGCACCATCAGCAAATCCAATGTATGTTTGGAGAGGCGTCGACATCTACAATATCAAGAGTAAAACCAAGATAAGCCAGAATAATGACGAAAAACCACACTCGCTAAGCTAAGCACACTGACTAAACTAACACACTTGCTAGCTAGAAAGGAAATCTAACCTATCTAAAAATTTCTCCATACCCATCATTTTAAGCATAATACCTCTTTAGGTAAAGTCCATTTCTGGGTTTACCCAAAGAGTCCCCATCAAAATCAACTAACTCATAAGCCCCTTTTGCTAGCTTTCGCTTTACAATGTAGGGCCCATGCCACATGGGAACGAATTTTCCGGCACCTAGCTTATCGTTAGCTTGATCATATAATAGTACTAGGTCTCCTTCCGAAAAACTTCGAGGGGTTACATTTTTATCGTACTGAGCTTTCATTCGTTTCGCGTGAGTCTCGATAGCTAAAGTAGCGTCACGTCGAGTCTCATCTAATTTAGCCAAGTATAATAACCGTTTCTCCTCTTCGGAAGTAGCTGGAAGTAATTCGACAGCCATTTGAAGTGATGGGATTTCGCATTCAATAGGTAACACAGCTTCTAAGCCATAAACTAGCTGGAAAGGGGTGAAACCTGTTGAATTTTTCACTGAAGTTCGATATGCCCATAGCGCCGAAAATAACATGTTATGCCAATTCGTTCGATGGATACCAATGATCCGTCGAATCATGATGACTAGAACTTTGTTGATTGACTCAACCAAACCGTTGGCTTGCGGATAATAAGGAGTAGAGCTATCGTGGCGCAAACCAAGCTGGCTTGTAAGCTCAGTCATCATGACGTTTCGAAAATGGCTCCCATGGTCAGTAATGATTGCTTGTGGGACACCAAACCTAGTTATGATATGATTGAATACGAAAACTGCAGCTGTCTTGCCGCTTGCGTCGAATGTAGGCATCGCCTCGGCCCATTTTGTAAAATAATCAACCGCGAGGATGATATACGCATGCCCCCCGGCCGAGTGAGGGTTACAAGTAATAAAGTCAATGCCCCATTTGGCGAATGGACCAGCGGCAATTATAGGGTGGAGAGGAGCAGGTGGAGCGCGCATCTTTCGATCAAACACTTGACAGTTGTGGCATTTTCTGACGGCAAGGATACAATCTTTAAACATAGACGGCCAGAAATAGCCAGCGCGCAACACCTTCTGAGCTGTGGCATACCCAGACATATGACCGCCACATGCTCCAGAGTGACAATCATTCAAAACTCTCTCAGCCTCTTCGTGAGTTAAACAACGTCGAAAAACTAAGTCTGCCCCCCGGCGATAAAGTGTATCTCCAATAATTCTGTATTGCTGGGATCGAAACCGAATTTTTCGACGGTCTTCCTTGGAAGCTTCAGGCCGAAAGGTTTGGGTTTGGAGATAGATGATTATATCCCCATACCACGGATCTAAAGTGCTAATAAGAAACAAAGATTCGTCCGCAATGGACTCCTCTGCCACAGTCTCTGTGTCAGCACTCGGGAAATCACACATCAATTCCGCAAAAACTAAAGATTTCTTAGACTTGGACTTCTCGAACTCCAAGTCGAACTCTTGCAGGATAACAATCCATTTAGAGTACTTGCCCCCTAGCAGTTGTTTTGTCAAAATATAAATCATAGGGTTGCAATCCGAAATAACTGTAGTTTTGCGGAGAAGAATGTAGTGACGAAAACGCTGGACAGCTTGAACGGCTGCCAGGGCCAATTTCTCCACATGCGAATATTTTAACTCAGTGGGATTTAAGGTTCTACTAAGATAATATATCACATGCTCTGCTTTGAATTCATCTTCTTGAACTAACACCATTCCAATGGTGGAATGCGAAGCTGCGAGGTATAAGAAGTAGTCCTGGTTGTAGTTGGGAGGATGCAATAACGGTGCATGGGTCAACGCGTGTTTAAGTGCATCAAAAGATTGTTGGGCAATCTCGTCCCAAAAGAATTGTGCGTTCTGTTTCAACAACCGTGTAAAACCTTTAGTGACCTCGGCGTAGTTTGGGATGAATCGGCGTAAAAAGTTCGCTTTCCCTTGCAAACTTTGGAGTTGGCGCAAACTCGAAGGAGGAGGCAATTTGATGATAGCCTCGACTTTCGAGGGATCGACGCGAATGCCGGCTTTTGAAACAACAAATCCCAGCAATCGACCTGTTTCTATACAGAAAACACACTTGTGGGGATTCAACCGAATTCGATAATGCCTACACCTCATAAAGATTGCTCGTAGGTGGACAAGGTGATCAGCTCGTTGTAAAGAATGAGCAGGCAAATCATCGAGATAGGGTTGCACAATGTGCTTGATGTCATGAAATGCATAAGACATCGCCCGTTGAAAAGTAGCCCGGCATTCTTAAGCCCAAAAGGTAATTTGCAATAAGCAAATGTCCCCCATGGACAAATGAATGCCGTTTTTGGTTGATCGGCAGGTAGAATATTGATTTGATTATAGCCTGAGAAACCATCCATGAAGGAAAACATCTCACTTCCGGCACAATCATCAATAATTTGATCGATATAAGGCGTAGGATAGTTGTCTTTTGGACAAGCTCGATTGATATCCCTATAGTCGATACAGATTCTTATTGTTCCTTGTTTTTTATTGACGGGAACAATATTCGATACCCAATCCGTTAACGGGATCGGATAAATGAAACCTGCTTTCAACAGCTTTTCGACTTCTGCTTTAATCGCAGCCGCTTTTCGAGGGTGAATCTGACGCAACCGTTGCCGAATGGGTTTAGCATCCGGGTAGGTTTTGATTTCATGAACAACAATGGCAGGATCGATTCCTGGCATTTCCTCGTAAGACCAGGCAAACACGTCGCGGAATTCTTGGAATAGGGCCTTGTAAGTTTGGATTTCTTCTTCAGTACATGCGGCACCTATATGAATGTTCTCCTCGATTCCGGGCTTCACTGAAATATCAATGGGAATAGTACGAGAAATATTCCCTAAATTCAGCTCTGAATCAGAATGTTTCGTTGGATCCTGAGCGTCTTTGACATATTCAGCGGTAAAGATAGATGAAAAATCATTTTCAAATGCATCATCCTTAGGTAAAAACGAAGATCTGTGATGGAGATCTTCCCATGGTAGATCATCTACACTTAGGATTTCGCGAAGTTGTTCGTCAGATGACACTTCTTCGGGAAACGTTATCCGTTCTAAGGGTGAGGTGAAAAGTGACTCTTCACTGACCACATTCATTTGGTCGGTTTCGGTTGAATGAAAGTCGGTAAAAGACATAAGAGCTTCATAAGCAATCTCATACGGACTCAACGGCATAACATCACCGAGTGAGTCTAGCTCAGAGTCAGAGGGAACATACCAAGGATCATCATAAATAATGTTTTCTGACGTGATCATATGAATTGTTGCAAACGAAGGGTCTGCATTGAGTGGAGGGAGAGGAAAAGTTCCCAGTAAACCGGAATCCTTAACTAAACCTACACCAATGTCCCTATAAGGGATTGTCGTTTTACCAACATGCTGGATAGTTTCTGAAGAGGTTGGGTCGGATGAAAAGTATGTCAGCTGATCAATAGTCACGATCTTACCGTTATGTGGAAACTTAATGACTCTGAAGACCGATGAAACGACCGCTGTCATAGCATATGACCAACTTCGACCCAAAAGAAGGTTGTAGTCTAGAGGGGCATCAACCACTTCCACATCCAGACTAACGGTTTTACCTTCGACCCCTATAGGCAATTCTTGTAGAATACCAAACGGACGGAACCCACGGCCATCAAAGGCCTTAAGGATGGTGGGGGATTGGTTCAACGAAGGAGAACCAAGCGATCTCCAACATTGAATCGACATAATACACGTAGAAGCTCCCTCATCAATCACAGTCCGATGAATAGGCCTGTTTTTGACTATCACTGGAATTTGGAAAGCCATTTGATGGGGGAGACGCGGTGTACTATTTTCTAGATCAAAGATCATTAGGTTCGGGTCCTGAACATCGACAGCTCCGATAGCCGACAAAAGCAATTTTCGTTGCGCTGGACATGATTGCAGCACTTCGAGTGCCGACATTGCTGAAGGTGAAACAGCTAAGTCTTCAACAATGTTGTAATTCTGGGCTGCTCTCGCATGTGGATTGAAAGCAGACCTTCGAAGTACACCCTTGGCGGGCGGCTTAATCACTAAGTCTGGGTTAGGTTTTTCGATCTGTAGTGGATCGGAACCAGGAGCTGAGGTTGATGGGTTAGAGTGAGAAGATTCTGCTTCCTTACCATCAACAGGAGCCTTACTACCATAATCTTGCGATCGAGTCGCAATCCTGACATGAGACATCATCAAAATGGGTTCTTCACTGGCATTCGAAGAAGAACCTATCATCTTATTCTCCTGCTCTGGAAATGGATTTTTTAACACAGCAGGAGTGGGAGAACCTTTGACTATTTTCACTACCTCGGCCCGATGAGGGCAGTCTCTCGTAAAATGATCTTCTTCACAAATGAGACAAGGATATCGAGGTTTGCGTTTTTCGTCATTGGTTTCCGACTTTTCCGTTTTCTCCTTTGGAGCCTTGTCTGCTTTAGCCTTCTTCTTTCCTTTCTTCTTTCCACCGTTTTTTGGTTTGGCCGTAGATGACTCTACAGCGTGAATGTCGGCGGTAAGTTCAGGGAGAAGACTCTCCTGTCGGAGAATCAGGCAAAGTGATAATTGGAGTATTGGAGGCCTTGGAAGACTTCTTCTTACTCTTCGTAGTCACGATACCAATCATACCATCAGCGGCATGAGATCCCGAAGGAGCAGCAGCGATTTGGTTTGACTTTGGAAGATCCGGAATTTTCTCGTGTAACGTACCCGACTGAGTGTAAACTAAGTCAAGGTATTGTGCCTGAGCAATGACTTGCTCCTCAGTAACTACTCCGGCCTTAGCTACATCTTCAGTAATTCTTGGTAATAATGATTTGACAAACCATTCAGCTAAGATTTGGTCCGGGATAAAAACTTTCACTAATCTTCTTCGACGTCTCCACTCATGGATGTGATCAGAAATGTACGTGGATGTCGATTGTTTTAGCGAAGTTAATAATTCTGTACCATTATCGTATCTGACTGGTAACTGAAAATGAGTTAAGAACGAGGTAGCTAACTGGCTAAAGTTGTAAAAAGAGGCCCGTGGTAACTCAATGTACCACTTGGCTGCGAGACCAATGAGTGTACGCTGGAAAAGACGTAAGCGGATGGAATCATCTGAGATGGAATTTGATGCACACCAGAGGTGGTAAGTCATCACGTGATTAGACGGATCCTCTCCAGACTTACCTTCGAACTTGGGTATATCGCTGGGCAACTTATTTGGCATTGGCGGCCAGAACTGAAGATATTGAATTGGATCGTTCGTTAGGCGCGTCAAGTCGGGTAAATCTAAAGTCGCAATAAACGGTAACTGCCGGTTAGGATCTCTAAAACTCTGAGTCACAATACCAGCCCCAGGAGGAGGATATCCAGGATAACTAGGAACAGGAGTCGCATTTGGGATATTATATCCTCCTGGAAAACCAGGATTAACCGGACCGTACTGGGGTTGCTGAGGTTGTTGATAAGTGTACCCAGGATACGGTTGATACTGGTAAACCGGTTGTTGGGCAGCTTGCCCAGGTTGATACTGTCCCTGGTACGGAGGTTGAACAAATTGAGGTTGAGTAGTAACAACCGTACTTGTACCAGGTTGGCCTGCAGGCATCTGGACTGTGGTTTGAACCGTAGGTCCAGACAACGGTACAGATGTCTGAGGAGTGGTTACAGGGACAGTAGAAACCGGAGCTGCCGATACTCCAGAAGTAAGCATGGTAGATGAAGCGGTAGTTGCTGCAGCCGTGTGAGGTGGAGTACCAGGTGCAATTGGCGGCTGAGTAACTACGGAAGTTACAGGGGTCTGAACACTTGACTGGACAGGTTGCGGTTGCTGGGGTGGACCAGGAACTGCAGGTTGTCCTGCTTGAGGTACCGACTGTATACTTGGTTGCGACATCTGTTGACCCTGTGACGGATCCCATGTTAACATTCCAGGGTATTGACTCGTAACAGGTTGAGGATACTGAGATCCATAGCCGTATTGAGGATAGGGTTGATAACTGTAAGGTGCAGTCCCATATGATTGCCCTTGAGGTGGTTGATAACCTTGACCAGGGTATTGACCCGTAGGTTGATAACCTTGAGGTAAATACGAATACTGGGGTTGACCTTGACCTTGAGGTTGGTATCCTTGAGGTTGATACCCTTGGGGTTGATACCCTTGGGGTTGCCATCCTTGAGGTTGCCATCCTTGAGGTTGATATTGATACTGAGGTTGACTTTGGGGTACATATTGAGGCTGGGGTTGATACCCTTGGGGTTGATACCCTTGAGGTTGCCCCCCAGTCACGAATGAAGTACCTTGAGGTTGCCCCCCAGGCATTAACGAAGGTTGCCCCCCAGGCGGTAATTGGCCACCTTGAGGTTGGTTAATGGGAGTTGAACCTGACATCATATAAATGTCACCTATACTCAATGGTACATTACCACTGTTTCCAACTAATAACCCATGATCAATGGGTTGAGGAGATGCTCCCGCAAAGGTACCAGAAAGTGATTGATACCCAGTAGGAACAGAAGGACCGCCATGTAAAAATGATTCAGGACTTTGTGAAAACACAGATGACTGACCAGACATATTTACAGGAGAATGAATTCCTCTAGGTGGAAAAGGAGTACGAGGTGTAGAAAAACCTACTGAGTTGTCTAAAAAATTGGTTAATGCAAGGTACCAAGATTCACTTCTAGGAGGACTGTAAAAGATGGATTCACGCTCCCTTAGATCAAGGGTAATTAGATCTTCAGAATCAGAAACGCCTATTTCTTCCTCTGGAACAAGTTCTTCTATAGCAATTAATCCAACAGGAAGATTTTCGGTGATAATTCTTTCTATTCTTGGTGAATCAGGAACACTAGGAGTTGGAGTAACAGGTTCGGAAATTTCAGGTTCTTCGCCTGTTTCACTGGCAGATGAAAAACTACCAGCAAGCTCGGAAACTGTAACAGCTTCGGGATTGTAACCTGTTTCTAAACTTTGGTAATCTGGATGGACTACCAAGGAAGATTCTCCTTCTTCAGGTGAACCTACTCTACTGCCACTAGGAGGAGTTACAAGGACCTTTAACCCTTCTAAATTACCTGGGTCGTCTCGAGGAGGGGATCCCCTAAGTCTACGGGATCTTCTCAACAATTCGGCCACAGAAACAACTTCAGGAGACTGGCCCGCAATTCGACGGGACCTTCTCGGTAATTCCGCCACAATTAAAGATTTTTAACTACAACACACGAAAACAAAGTAAAAATTTCAAATCAAACCACCTAAAGTCTTCTAAAGAAGCAAACAAATTTGAAGCACACGCCTAAATAATCTAGAGCGTCAAACCACACACAAACAGTAGTCTTCCGGACCAAAAGCGCTAGTTGGTGATTAGGCCCAACCTCGCAGGATTCAGTACAGAAATGGCGGGTGGAACAGTTACCCCGGCAACCTGCTTAATGAATAGACTGGCACAAGTTCCTCCACTTTAACCGTCTCGAAGTGAAGTGAACCCCCCAGAAAATCCAAGTGAGTATAACCGACGTCTGCTCCAGGTACAGTGGGACCTTCCCTCCACCGTCACCTTGGGTAGAATCCTAAATATTATGGCCACTAAGGTTACCAATCACAACAATTACACCTGGGGGAACAGTCTAAACTCCGACAGCACGCAAGGGCAGAGTAACAAGCTCCAATCCCCTTACCGGCTCCTTGACAACAATCCAAGGTTTACCGATAAGTGACCCCTGGCTCCTCGACAATGGTTAATCCGAGGTTTACCGTTTGTAATACGTACTGTCTGGCGTCGTTCCCAACGAGGGAGGAATGATCCCCTCACTGGTTCGGACACGAGCTCGTGCTTCTCCTTTAAGAGGAGCTTTCCCAGAATGTAACTGAAACAATTGGATTTGTTCTACTCAAGATAGACTATCTGTTTGGTTTTGTAGTCTTGGAGAGTTAAGTACTCACCTACTCCAAGACCCTAGCCTAAGCTATGTTGGTGTTTCAGAGCCCTAGAAAAATAAAGATTACTAGATTGATTTTAATTTAAGCGTTACTTTTAAGGTTGTTTCTTAAGTCAAAAGGTGATGGAAGTGAAACCAGTGGTGTGTTGACTCGACTCGAAACCACTACAAAATGCACCTAGAATGATTTATCCACTACTTTACTTTTTCGATGAATTGCTTAACTAAAAAGTTGAGAGAATGCAATCTTTATAAAAGCAACTTCTTAATTGAAGACAATCAAAGAAACAATTCGTTTTTCTTTTCCAAGCATAAAAACATAACCTCTCTTTACATGCACGAAAAAACTCTTTTCTTCTTTCAAAAACAAAAAGCTACTTGAAACAAGACTTTTAAAGAAGATGTTTTTGTATTTTTCTTTTAATAAAGCAAATAAATCTAATATAACCAAAAATCAATCTTAACAACTATTAAAATCTATGAAAATCCACTCATAAGCAAACTAAAAGCAAATTTATTCTAAGCAATTTAACGAGGCCAAAACTAACAATGATTATTCTAAGGTGTTTTACTTGATCACAATCAAATCAAGGACTAGCTTATTGCAGAACCAAAAACTAGCCAAAACAAAACTCTAATCTTTTTGTTCTTTTTGTAAAATGGAAATCAATACTTTATAAACAAGCAATTCGAAATTTGACCCAAAACAACTTAAATGGCAAGCTGCTCACACAAGGAGACTTTACGACAGGCCCGACTTCTAAGAAGGTTGACTAACCAGAGAGATCTAAGGCTGGACAACTTTCTACTATCAAAGTCACTACAAACCTATCCAAAAATCAAACCCTAGGTCTAAACTTCGTTGAAAACCACTAAAACACTCAAAGCTCACAAAACAAGTTCAGGTGAAAATTCTTGACAGGGTACTAAAGGATCTGGGCAGAAAACACTAAGGAAAATCAAAATCTAAAAGCAATTTAAAGCAAAAATGGAATTTTCTTAAAGTTTACAGGAAGACGCAGGCAACCCGTTTACACAGGTGCGGGCCCGCTCTGTGCAAACGGCAACAGCGCGTCCAAAGACGCACTGTGCAGTACTCAGAGGGTGCGTCCTTCTGGAAAAATGAAGAAAAACCAAATCTAACTAAATCTAAAGCTAAGCCACCCAAATACTAATTCTCACAGTCAAAAACCAGAAAATAAAAATGATTTTCTCAAAGCAAAGTTCACATAAAGGAAAAGACTCTCTCATTAATGGATTCCCCAGCGGAGTCGCCAATTTGTCACACGGAATTGGTCAAGGGTGCGGACACGGCTGACCTTCCTAGAAGTCTAAGACATTCTAATGACAAACAAGACAAAATGGAGTGATCTTTCTCTAAATACACCTTTTATAACATGAAAACTACAAGTGTTTAGGCTTACCTTATTCCAAAACGCTGTTGTTGAGGTCCGTTCTTGACGATCCGGATGAGCTCCTCCTTCAAGTCAATTCCTGCAACCACAAACAATCAAACAATTACCAAGCACTTGCATTTCATATAATAAAACATATATTCAACATGCAGACCAAGGAACACATGAAATAACTCATTAACACAAGCTATTGAGAAAAATAAACCAGTTTGTATTAATAACGAAACAAAGAAACTCTTACAACCTGGCCTTGGTGTTGTGCAAGTTCCTCCCAGGGTCCATCAAGGGTTTTCCTCTACTTTGACAAAGCTCACCCTCTTCCAAGTAGAATCAAGTAAAGACAATCTCTCCTCACAAAGGCTCTAATGGAAGACCTAAATCCTGCAGCATTTACCCAAAGAAAATGTATAGCTCCAACCTCCTCTCCCTCTGGCTCAATGTCTTTATTTATAGTGCTGTAAAGAGGTTATTCAGGTCCACTATCAATGGGATCATCCCCCTCTTTGGGTGGGATAGCTCCCTTATTGATGGGATAAGTTCCCCTTAATAGAGATACATGAACCAACTGGAGGCGCATCCATTTCATCAAACCGACCTCTAGAATGTTCTAGAAGTAACCACAAGTAACTTTTTCAAGATAAAACTCGCGCATTTTGCCTTTTACAGAGGGACGCACCTGTCCCTTAACATACAGAGCGTCCATGGACGCAGATTTTGTGAACATGGTCAGCGTCCCCGCAGGTAAGGCTAGAGAGAACCTGCGACCCCAGAGATAAACATAGTTTTTACAAGACTTTCTCTCTTCTTTGAGTTTGAGATGGATAACAGAGGCATGAGACTTGCCCAAGAGGGTAGCATGACTGTTGATTTGAGCCATACTAACTGTAAGTAGTCAAGGTGACATTTTTTAGTGTAACAGGGACGGTCAAATGGATGACAAGTATTTTGCAGATGAAAGTTTTTGCTTGCAGACCTCTTGAACACATAACGACACGACAGATGGCTTGGTGACGAATAACTCAAAGTTAATCCCCGGAACCCGGTTAAAGACTTTCAAAGTGGTTTGGTCAACTGTGAGGTAAAAGATTTCCCAACCCAGGTGAATGAAAAGTGTCGTGTTCAAGAGTGGTAATAAAGTTTCTTTTAAGATAAAAGGTGACAAACAGGTTCGTTCTTCTCTCTTTTCCCCACCATTTCTGGCAAGTACCTCTTTATTTTTAACAAGCTTGAGGAGGATAACATATGCTTGATTATAAGCTCATCCTTCGGACGAGTCCAACCTAGTTTAAATTCGAACCCTAGGAAGGAGTGGTTCGTTCCTGTTTGTAATTGAACAGGTCCTTTACTGTAAAAGTTTAACGAGCCCAGTATAGGAGAAACTCGGCGTTTTTCAATTTTAGAGAGTCTGAAAAACTTAAGGAAACTCCACGTTGAACTTTTTCGTAAATTTGTGTCCCTCAAGCCCGAAAAAGTATAAAATAATACCTGGGGGAACCGCTTGATCTTGCGACCAAGGAGTACTTTCATAATAGTGTCGTCGACCTGAAAAGTAAAAAGCGATCAAGGACACGTCGTTTTATTTCCTTATCGAGTTTGAAACGACAAAAACCCGGCAATCTTTTCCTGATTTTACGGTCAGAAAAGAGCTAAAAGGGGACCGTCTTTTAATTCCGTTTTAACGAGTGTAAAAGAAACGCTCGGCGATCTTTTCATGTTTTAGGAGTCTGAAAAGGGCTTAAAAGAGAACTCCAAGGTTTCACTTTTTCGTAAGTTTTAACGAGTTCGAAAAAGGGATAAAAATGTACTCATGGTTTTCACTTTTTCGTAAGTTTTAATGAGTTCGAAAAAGGGATAAAAATGTACTCATATGGCCGACTTTCAATTTAATTTACGAGTAGGAAAAGACGGAAAGAACTCGGCATTTTCATTTGTTTTACGAGAATGAAAGATAGCAAAATAATCTCGAGATTTTCATGAGTTTAACGAGTCTTGAAAATAACTGAAATTGACTCGAGATAGGTTTCATTTTTACAAAAGCTTGAAACAGAGAAAAACTATGCTTCGAAGTAGTTTCATTTTTTCACAAGCTTGAAACAGAGATAAAACTATGCTTGATGCCCCCTAAGCATAACTGCTAGAGTGCATGCCCCCCTAGCTTTATTTCATTCAACCAGTTGGATGAAATGAAGGTTCATGAACGAGATCATTTGAAAGACTCGACCTAAAACTGTAAGAAAATTATGCAAAACACTGAAATAACTAACCTAAATATACAACTTAACATTTACGAGATCTAGTCAATCTCTCGACTCAAGTAGAGGAGGATTTGTTTCATTTTTTAACGAGCTTGACACAGGAAAAGAACTATGCTCGGATTCGGTTTCATGTTTATGCAAGCTTGAAACGAAAAACTATGCTTGTTATAAGTTCACATGCCCCCAGCATAATGACGCAAAATGAGGTACATGCCCCCCAAGCTTCATTGCATTCAATGAGGTGGATGGAATGAAGCTTTACTTTCAAGATCTTGGAAAGACTTATGGGAGTTGTTTCATTTTTTAGTGAGCTTGACACAAGACAAGGAACTATGCTCATAACTACTCTCTACAATCTACCTAACAAAAACTTTACTCTAAAAACCTTGATTCATTTTTTAACGAGCTTGACACAAGACAAGGAATTATGCTCTAAAATCCTTGATTCATTTTTTAATGAGCTTGACACAAGACAAGGAACTATGCTCATAACTACGCTCTACAATCTACCTACTTAACCTACCCTTGTTTCATTTTTTAACGAGCTTGACACAAGACAAGGAACTATGCTCAAAAAGTTCGCATGTCCCCCAGCATAATGATGCAAAGCGAGGTACATGCCCCCCAGGCTTCATTGCATTCAACCGGCTGGATGAAATGAAGGTTTACTTTCAATATTTAACTTGAAAAGGGAGTTGTTTCATTTTTAAAGAGGTTGACACAAGAAAAGAACTATCCTCATACCTGATTCATTTTTTAACAAGGTTGACTCAGTAACAGGAACTATCCTCAAACCTGATTCATTTTTTAATGAGGTTGACTCAGTAACAGGAACTGTCCTCAAAACGCTACTTTCTACAATCTACCTAGCCTAAAATCTAGCTGATTCATTTTTTAATGAGGTTGACTCAGTAAAAGAACTATCCTCATACTAGCCTGTTTCATTTTTTAACGAGGTTGGCACAGGAAAAGAACTATCCTCGTTCCTGATTCATTTTTTTAACGAGGTTGACTCAGTAAAAAGAACTATCCTCATGCTAGCCTATTTCATTTTTTAACGAGGTTGATATAGGAAAAAACTATCCTCGTACTCACTGATTCATTTTTTAACGAGGTCGACACAGTAAAAGGAACTTTCCTCGTCCTCACTGATTCATTTTTTAACGAGGTTGACACAGTAAAAGGAACTTTCCTCGGACCATCCAATTTTATTTTTTAACGAGGTTGAAAAAGGAACAAACTATCCTCGTTCTCCTTGTTTCATTTTTTAACGAGGTTGATACAAGAAAAAACTATCCTCGCACACACTGATTCATTTTTTAACGAGGTTGACACAGTAAAAGGAACTTTCCTCACACTCACTGATTCATTTTTTAACGAGGTTGACACAGTAAAAGGAACTATCCTCACTACCGCCTATTTCATTTTTTAACGAGGTTGATACAGGAAAAAACTATCCTCGTAACATTGATCATGGCTTCCAACTGGAAGAAAGACATGTCAATGGACTCAAAAGGGATAAGAACATCGTGTTCAAGTAATCCCATAGAGTTTTCCATGTCAATTACCGGATCTAAATCAACAGTGAGAGGCTCACTTACATCGGTAACTGAAAACATGGGACCAGTTGCCACATAATTAACCCGTGGCAAGGTAGATACCACTTTAGAATCAGGAACATTTAGGGGTGTCATATTATTGGTAGTTGAAACAAGACTAGGGAACGAAAGCTGGTCCACAGTCACAATACTGCCATTGTGAGGGAAAGACATCACGCGAAAGAGTGTCGATACGACAGCTTTCATTGCATAAACATAGTCTCGCCCAAGGAGTAAATTGAAATCCAAGGGACCTCGAACTACCATAAGATCAATACAGACAGTTTTACCTTCCAAGGTAATAGAAAACTTAGGAAGGATCCCTAAAGGTTCACTAATGGTTCTGTTAAAAGCTTTCAGATTCTGCGTAATAGGCGCAAGCTGAGGGGAACCCAAAGCTTTCCAAACAGTTGAGGATAAAATACTAACAGAAGCACCTTCATCTACCTGAGTACGATGTATGTCCCTACCACCGGCCTTGACAATGATTTGGAAAGGGATGGAGGAAGGAAGACGAGGTTCTGTCAGTCTATTCCAATCAAAGGAAAAGACCTCAGTGCTTGGAGGGGGTTCTGTAGAAACAGGTGAAATGCCCCCCGGCATAGAAGAATCTGATGTAACAAGAAGAACATCAGCGGTATGAAATCTACTCTCGAAAGGGAGAGTGTGATCGACCGAATGTGAAATTGAATCGACCACTTGATCAACTAATGGATCATCAACCTGAGTGACATGAGTTTCACTCTCCAATGGAAGAGTGTGATCGACTGTACTTGAATTTAGATCAATCACTCCGTCAGTTGACGGTAGGTTGGGAGAAAGTTTACGGTAACCAGTTGGAAATTCTTGCTGTGGAACAGTAAGGTTTTCCAACAATGTTGAGGCTTCATCCATGTGAGGGCAAACATGAGTTTGATGACTCCCTTTGCATAACTTACAAGGAAACCTAACTTTACCCTTTTTCCCAGGAACCTGACTATCACTGGTTGATGGATCAACGGAAAGTTGATGAGATTTTTCTGACCAGACTTCCAAGACCTTTGGAATACCAGGACAATTGACAAGGAAGTGGTCACCCTTACAAAGCCTGCAAGGGTATTTGGGTTTACGATGCATGTCGGAATTTTCCTCAACACAACTAACACTTACAGCCATGGTTGGTTGGTTGACTTCTTTCTTATCTTGCTTCTTCTTCTTCTTTTTCTTCTTCCCTTTCTTCTTCTTCTTAGCCTCCTGGTTACTAGCATCAAGGCTTTTACCAGGCGAAGAGGAAGAAATGGAGGAAGAAAAATTAGGCGAAGAAGGTAAAGGGTCAACAGAAGGTTGGTGATGTTGAGATGGTGAACTCTGTTGAGGTGAAGCATCCGGTTGAGATGGAACAATTGGAGTATTTTGGGCCAACGAAGTTGAAAATAACCATATCGGTAAACCTATTGTAAATCCAGGTAATGACAAAGTAGCCATGTAAGGAGGACCAACATTTCCAAAGTAAGGAAAAGTACTAGGATTCTCATTAGGAGGGGTTCCTAGGTTGATAAATTCCGGAACATTTGCCATTATATTCAACTTCAGTGAATTTTATTAACAATTTATATCTAAAATTAACAATTCACAATTCACACCTAACAATTAAAATTCACAATTCACACCTATGGTCTCTAAAAGTAAAAACAAACAAATTAACACGCGCTATCAAATCTAGGAGTCAAACCATACACAAACAGTAGCCTTCCGGACCGAAAACACTAGTTGGTGATGAAGCCCAACATCGCCGAATTCAGTACAGAAGTGGTGGGTGGAACAGTTACCCCGGCAACCTGCTTAATGAATAGACTAGACCAAGTTCCTCCACTTTAACCGTCTCGAGTGAAGTGAACCCCCCAGAAAATCCAAGTGAGTATAACCGACGTCTGCTCCAGGTACAGTGGGATCTTCCCTCCACCGTCACCTTGGGTAGAATCCTAGAGATTATGGTCACTAAGGTTACCAACAGCCACAAGTACACCTGGGGGAACAGTCTAAACTCCGACAGCACGCAAGGGCAGAGTAGCAAGCTCAATCCCCTTACCGGCTCCTTGACAACAATCCAAGGTTTACCGATAAGTGACCCCTGGCTCCTCGACAATGGTTAATCCGAGGTTTACCGTTTGTAATACGTACTGTCTGGCGTCGTTCCCAACGAGGGGGGAATGATCCCCTCACTGGTTCGGACACGAGCTCGTGCTTCTCCTTTAAGAGGAGCTTTCCCAGAGTGCAATTGAAACAATTGGATTTATTCTACTCAAGATAAACTATCTGTTTGGTTTTGTAGTCTTGGAGAGTTAAGTACTCACCTACTCCAAGACACTAGCCTAAGCTATGTTGGTGTTTCAGAGCCCTAGAAATGTAAAAATTACTAGATGAATTTTAATTAAGCGCTGTGTTATTAAGGCTGTTATTACTCAAATGGGTAAATGGAGATGAAACCAATGGTGTTATGACCCGACTCAACTGAATGCAATCGAATATGATAATGTAATCTTTTCAATTCGATGAATCCTAACTAAAGTAAGGAGAGAGTTTCCATTCACTTCCAACAATGCAAAAAATTGATCACTAAGAGAAAATTTAACAAATTCTCTAATGCACTAATTTCATCAAGAAAAACTAATGCAAATCAATTCCAAACCAATTTTTTTATTTTTATTTTTGTGTAAATTCAAATCAAAGAAAGCTGATCTAAATCTACGATTGATTTTTCAGAATGTAAACTATGCAATGGTAATCTAAGCACAATTCACTTGAAAAGTATGCAAATGTAATCTATGCACATTTTTCATTCATATTCTGAAAGTGAGAATTCTAATTATGCAAATGTGATCTATGCAAGAGAATCCTCAAACACAAGATGATTCTAATGTAATCTAAGAACCAATCAAGTGCAAGTCGAGAAAATTGGGCGAGAGTTCCAAAGATCAAAAAATAAAAACACTCAAAGGCGATTAACACTCATACACAATTTAGCCCCCCGGCGAATGAGGGGGAAATTTTTTTGCAAAACCAAAGCAAAAAGATGCAAAATTGTGAAAAGACTGAGAGAAACCTCCAAGTAATGACCAAAGGAAATCAAATCAAGAATTTCTCAAAAAGAGACTCAAAACACCCAATTGATGAAAGCTAAAAGCAGGAATGCTAATGAAACAAGTTCAGGTGAAAATTTTTGACAGGGTACTAAAGGATCTGGGCAGAAAACACTAAGAAAAACCAAAATCTAAAAGCAATTAAAGCAAAAATGGATTTTTCCTAAATTTTTACAGGAAGACGCAGGAAACCCGTTAGAACAGGCGCGGGCCCGCTCTGTGCAAACGGCAACAGCGCGTCCAAAGACGCACTGTGCAGTACTCAGAGGGTGCGTCCTTCTGGAAAAGTTAAGAAAAACCAAATCTAACTAAATCTAAAGCTAAGCCACCCAAATACTAATTCTCACAGTCAAAAACCAGAAAATAAAAATGATTTTCTCAGAGCAAAGTTTACACAAAGGAAAAGACTTTCACATTAATGGATTCCCCAGTGGAGTCGCCAATTTGTCACACGGAATTGGTCAAGGGTGCGGACACGGCTGACCTTCCTAGAAGTCTAAGACATTCTAATGACAAACAAGACAAAATGGAGTGATCTTTCTCTAAATACACCTTTTACAACATGAAAACTACAAGTGTTTAGGCTTACCTTATTCCAAAATGCTGTTGTTGAAGTCCGTCCTTGGCGATCCGGATGAGCTCCTCCTTCATGTCAATTCCTGCAACCACAAACAATCAAACAATTACCAAGCACTTGTATTTCATATAATAAAACATATATTCAACATGCAGACCAAGGAACACATGAAATAACTCATTAACACAAGCTATTGAGAAAAATAAACCAGTTTGTATTAATAACGAAACAAAGAAACTCTTACAACCTGGCCTTGGTGTTGTGCAAGTTCCTCCCAGGGTCCATCAAGGGTTTTCCTCTACTTTGACAAAGCTCACCCACTTCCAAGTAGAATCAAGTAAAGACAATCTCTCCTCACAAAGGTTCTAATGGAAGACCTAAATCCTGCAGCATTTACCCAAAGAAAATGTATAGCTCCAACCTCCCCTCCCTCTGGCTCAATGCCTTTATTTATAGTGCTGTAAAGAGGTTATTCAGGTCCACCATCAATGGGATAATCCCCCTCTTTGGGTGGGATAGCTCCCTTATTGATGGGATAAGTTCCCCCTTAATAGAGATACATGAACCAACTGGAGGCGCATCCAAATCATCAAACCGACCTCTAGAAAGTTCTAGAAGTAACCACAAGTAACTTTTTTAAGATGAAACTCGCGCATTTTGCCTTTTACAGAAGGACGCACCTGTCCCTTAACATACAGAGCGTCCAAGGACGCACCTTTTGTGAACATGGTCAGCGTCCCCGCAGGTGAGGCTAGAGAGAACCTGCGACCCCAGAGATAAACATATTTTTTACAAGACTTTCTCTCTTCTTTGAGTTTGAGATGGATAACAGAGGCATAAGACTTGCCTAAGAGGGTAGCATGACTGTTGATTTGAGCCATACTAACTGTAAGTGGTCATGGTGACATTTTTTAGTGTAACAGATTGCCCCCTAAAGTGCGAAGCCTGGAATAGATTTAGGGTTTTGTAATTCTAGGAAGGGTGAAGCGCTTTATCATTTCAAGGATTGTCTTGTGGATGGCCTGGTTGGAACCTGCAATTTTCAACACAAAATACATGGATAAGATTATATCATCACTGAGGTAGGCATTCCCATACTCAGATTCAAAACTTTAACTAATGGACTAACTATTCTGATACAGGAATGATCTTGCAGTACATCATTTTTATAGACTTTTGTAGACACAGTATGGACGCAGCCATCTGTTTATGATTAGTCTACATAGATAATGAATACAAAACTCCTCGCAGCCTGGATGGTAGAAACTAGATCCAGGGTCTTCACTTCTACTTCCCGAATTGGTACGATTCTAGCCATGTGATTAAATGATTCGATGTCGAACATGTTAGAAACCACTTGATTACCAGTCGATGATGTAAACTGTTAACAAGCGTGAGAGAAACCACCAGTAATGTCAATGGTTCTCAAAGTACCAAGCACAACCCGTGAAATGTGAATAGATGTTTTGATGTCGAACACTTCACGGAATCCTTTGATCGAAAGTCAATGATGTAAACTGACGTCAAAGGCGAGAAACCTGCCATTGATGCATGCAGACTTCAAGGTGCTGTCGATTCCTAAGTCATCTTTCTAGATAATGTGTCGATGTCGATAGAAAGTGACCCGTTGCAGGCAAGCCCGCAACACGAAATCATTGTTCAAGTTGAAGAAATGTTGCTGTAAGGACTGACTCAGGGATGGTCAAATGGATGACAAGTATTTTGCAGATGAAAGTTTTTGCTTGCAGACCTCTTGAACACATAACGACACGACAGATGGCTTGGTGACGAATAACTCAAAGTTAATCCCCGGAACCCGGTTAAAGACTTTCAAAGTGGTTTGGTCAACTGTGAGGTAAAAGATTTCCCAACCCAGGTGAATGAAAAGTGTCGTGTTCAAGAGTGGTAATAAAGTTTCTTTTAAGATAAAAGGTGACAAACAGGTTCGTTCTTCTCTCTTTTCCCCCACCATTTCTGGCAAGTACCTCTTTATTTTTAACAAGCTTGAGGAGGATAACATATGCTTGATTATAAGCTCATCCTTCGGACGAGTCCAACCTAGTTTAAATTCGAACCCTAGGAAGGAGTGGTTCGTTCCTGTTTGTAATTGAACAGGTCCTTTACTGTAAAAGTTTAACGAGCCCAGTATAGGAGAAACTCGGCGTTTTTCAATTTTAGAGAGTTTGAAAAACTTAAGGAAACTCCACGTTGAACTTTTTCGTAAATTTGTGTCCCTCAAGCCCGAAAAAGTATAAAATAATACCTGGGGGAACCGCTTGATCTTGCGACCAAGGAGTACTTTCATAATAGTGTCGTTGACCAACAAGAACACCTTTGAACAAACAAATCAGACCTGATGAACCCAATAGACCATAATTTATAATCATATCGGGTCCATTTTTGACATAACCTTCGTTCACTTTAACCACCCGAAATCCACCATTTGCACGCGATTCCAGTGAGGTCGTGCGAACAGCTCGAAACATAACCACTGTTTCGGACCCACCAACAAGCATGCTTATTCCTGGCTGTGGATTGTCCTCACTTGATCCAACGGTTAAGGATCATATCGCTCAGACTAAAGCACCAAAAATTACCGCGCGATGAGGGCGGTAATTCCTCCCCACCCTTAGCCACGTGTCGCGTGGTGAGTGGAATCGGTCCTGATTGTGAAAAACCACTTTCGGATTGATGAGCATGTGATAAACCAGAAACCACCATGATGGCGGTAAAGCTATCACAGGAATGAAAGAGGGGGTTTTGCATTTGCCAAGAAAGTCTAGACTCCAGCGCATGGGCCAAAGGAAGATGAAGATCCCTCCTTCCAGCCATCCCCCTCAGACTTCAGGTTTGCTATTACCTGGGTTAAGGAGGCCGACATAGACTTGCATCCCAAAAAAGACCTCACTTATGTCATAACACTTCATAATGAATCCAAATAAACTAGACCCCATCTCTGTGGCTCTGTTTCGGAGCACATTTTTGTCCTCATCTACCTGAGCAAGGCACTGCTCCCTTAATCTATTCTAAGGCACCTCTTGCCAACTCAACTTGACCTTGCTTTTAGTGTAGAGCACCCCTTGATTGGCCAGGATGTCCGCCAATTTATTTTCCGTTCTTCGCACATGAGTAAAACTCACAGTGCGTATGTCAAGGAGGTGAAACTGGATCCTTTGAAAGACCTGAAGCAGCCTCCAATGTCTTGAGACCTTTTCCGGTTCTGTGCCACAACAGATTCTCTTAACCGAGTTAATAATCAACTCAGAATCAGCTTCACTTATAATGTTCTGGAGATTATCCTGCTTCAGGAAATCTAAACAGTGCTCAAGAGCCATTAATTCCGCCATATTGTTTGTAGCTCTTCCTAAATGGCAATGGAAAATAGAAAGGATACAACCATTTTCATCCCATAACACTCCAAAACTAGCAATACTCGGGTTGCCTTTTGAGGCCCCATCAATGTTGTATTTTAGAAAACCCTGACGGGGAGGATGCCAATAATCTGGCTTATTTTCCAGATTCATTACCTTCTTGTCCATTCCTTGTGGTCTAAGCCCCGCATACCCAATTGAAGAAGTATCTACCTTTCATTTTCTGAAGGTGGATTCTTTGGGGAATTTCGCACTATAGTGCCAACCATCTCCTTGAGCTGTCTTAAGATCTACTCAATAATGCGTTGGGGGGAACTTTTTTCATTTTTGAAGATTCTATTGTTCCTTTCTTTCCAGACATTCCAAATTATGAAGCTTGGATTTAAAGCCCAAGCTGAGCGAAGAGACTAATAATCAGAGAAGTTTCGTCTCCAGTTATTTAGGGTATTGATAATGCTTCCTTTGTCCCTATCTGTCTGTTGCAATATTGTGGCAAAAGTATCCCACAACCTGGAGGTGAAAATGCAGTTATTGAGAAGGTGCTCCATTTTTTCTTCTTGGGCTTCACAGAGCTGGCATCTAGAAGGTCCCATAACACCTCATGTCATTGATGAATTGTTGGATGAACTAGATGGATCAATTTACTTCACAAAGTTGGTTCTTCATACAGGATATCATCAAATTAAATTAAATATAGAAGGCATTCTGAACACATAATTTAGAACTCATGAAGGTCATTATGAATTTTTTGTCATGACTATTGGTCTTACAAATGCACCTTCCACATTTCAAGGTTTGATGAATTCCACTTTCAAACCATTCCTTTTAAAATGTGTATCAGTAATTTTTTATGATATACTAATCTATAGCAAGTCTAAAATATCATGTTCAACATGTTGTCATGGTGCTCAAACTATTGGAGGAGAAACAATTGTATGCAAAATCCTCCTAATGTTTCTTTGGAGTATAGGAATTGGAACATTTTGGTCATATTGTATCCCACGAGGGTGTTGAGGCAAACCCTAACAAAATCAAAGCCATTAAGGAATGGAAAATACCCACAACCTTAATAAATTTTCATGTGTTTCTCAGGTTGAGAGGGTATTATCACAAATTCGTTAAGAATTATAGGAAGATAGCAGCACCTCTAACAAAATTACTAAATAAAGATGCATTTTTTTGGACTCTATAAGCAACTAAGGCCTTTTATCATTTTAAAGAGGTAATGTTGTTGACCTAGGTTGTCATTGATGTCAATATGGCAATATTCTAGATACTAGATGATCCATGAAGGGGAAGCAAAACATATCCATGAAGAGATAGGAGTAAGGCCATCAGGATAGCCAAGCCATGAGCAAGAGTCTGTTAACAGAGGAGTTAACAAAGTAGGCATATCAAAGCTATCACTTATGCTGAAGAGTATTGTAGAATATTAGAGCAAGAGAGGCATATCGGAAAAGGCAGAAGCCATCAGAGGAGGTCATTGTAAAGCCAAAGGAAGACATTGGAGCAAGAGGAGCCACATCAGAGGAGCATTGCTTGTAACACATGCCCAAGAAGAACCGAGAGGAAGAAGTCATCAAAAGAGGAGTTAACATGCCAGAGGAGGCAAAACAGAGCTATCAGAGCTACAGGAGGAGCCATATATATATATGTCATATATATACACCAAAGAAGAACATGTCAGAGGAGCAAACAGAGCCATCGGAGGAGAAAAATAGAGATATCGGAGGCATATCAGCCATATCACGAGTAGTATATGCAAAGCAGTCTTATCGGGATTAATACATGGCAAAGTCCCAAAGGGAGAATATATATATATCTATATCTATATCTATATATATATATATATATATATATATATATATATATATATATATATATATATATATATATATATATATATATATATATATATATATATATATAGATCTCTGTGGAAGATTTAAAGGCAGAGGTGGCGCAACATATAACATATATATGCAATTTACACTATCAGAGCGAAAAAAGATATATATATATATGATAATCGGCAGGATCGGTTATGTGCCACTACCCAAAACCCCCGATTGTGATATCTGTGTGTGTGTGTGTGTGTGGACCCATGGACCATTACAATGTGATGTAACATAATATTGGCAGAAATAAAGTTATGGGTTAAGTTAAGAGTGGAGGAGTATACACACGGACCCAAACGGGTAATAGCAACAACCCTTAATAACATTGTGTCTGCCCATCGGGGCTTTCACATCACAATGTATAAAGGGCTATCACCCCCGAACCACCGATTGGGATATATATGTATGGACCTGACGGAGGCATTAAAAACAACCTATAATAATATTGCATCTATCATATCAGGAGTTATGTATCGCATATATTGCAAAGCCTTATCACTCTATAAAGCACTGGTTGTGATATATGTTGTTGACCTTCGGAAGCTACGACTGCCAATTGCGATTACACTACGGACCTGATGCAGGTATAGATGTGGGTGTAATAAATTTGAAGTCCGGCCCTTAGCGTTTCAATTGTTTTTTCATATATTCTTGCGTATTTCGAAAATTGTATTGCGTGGGGTTTGAAGGCCAAAATGCATAAAAACGCACCCGATAGTTCAGGAGTCCTGAATGATGGAAATTACGAATTGTGTTGGCGACATGGCAAGTGGGGCCTCCTTGTGGTTACTGTCTCTCCAATGAATTCTCTCCCTAAACAATAAAGACCTGTGTTTGCATATTCTTACAAAAAAAGGGGGGCCTCTGTTACAGTTTTTTATGCAGCAATTTTTCTCTGTGTATTCGGTCCTCACCCTTGAATCAACATGTCCCAGGAGTGTTTGTGAGCACGAAGAGACTAAGGAATCTGAGAAGCCGGGAAGCTGAAGGACAAGCCAGCGCAGAGGAAGCTGAAGCGAGCGTGGAGGAAGCCAAAGAGGTAGCAAAAAGAGGAAACCAATGGTTAGAGGCATCAGGAAGATACAAAAATAGACAACAAGGAAAGTGTATCGTAGTTGAAAAAGCTGGAGGAAACAGAGGCAGCTGTAGGGTCCAACAGAATAGAAGAGGGCCGAACATGACAAGAGGCATTCGGAGGGGAGAAGTAGCCAACAAAGAAGTAGTCATGCTGAAGCATTTACTGTGACAGTAAAAATATATGCTTGAACAGAAAGTTGGTTCTTATGCAGAGCTTAGTGCAGCTAATAGTAGACTCACTAAAGCTATGTGGAGACATTATCAGAGGTCATGAAGGCTATTGGAGACTCTGTGTGGACAGTATGAAGAGTTGTAAAGACTTCTTCATAAGAAGACTAGTTTTCATTGATGCCGTATCATGGAGACTACAGTGAATTTGTAAACAGACAAAACTCAGTAAAGGATAGTTCTATGAGTAGAGCATTACTATCAAACATGCCTTGACAAGATTGGGTTGCAACCCTTGGGGTTGGTGCCTTAGAAGTAAGAAGGATTGGAGTCCTTGGGGTTGATGCCTTAGAAGTAGGAAGGATTGGTGCCCTTGGGACTGGCGTCTCAGGAACTGAAAGGATTGGAGTGGTTTGGAGTTGGTGCTCCTAAGCCTAGGATTGTTGTCTTGATAAAAATAAAGTTGGTGCTCTGGAGGTTGGAGCCTCACAAAAGTTCAAGTTGGTGCTAGGAAACTGATTGCAACCATTTATATATTTTATCTATTTTACTGCAAATATTATATTAATAAAAGAATTTGTTATTGTTGTTCGTCTTGTGTTCTGAATATAAATGTTTTTAACTGGTAAAACAATAGTTGAAAAATAAACATTGATTCACCCCCCCTCTCAGTATTTCCAATAATTGGTATCAGAGCCAATACCTTCATTCAAAGCCTAACAGCTTGAAGGTTGATCTTTAGAACACAAATGGCGAAGTCAAGGAAGAAAGTCTCTAATCCTCCTAAGGATGTGTCTCCCTCTACTACTAAAATAGAAGATAATCAATTTGAGGAGGCTCCATGGTTCAATGGGTACTTTAATATATGGGAAGCAAGAATGAGGAATTTCTTACAGACTCAAGGCATTGAAATCTGGATATCAGTGATTGTTGATAGCAGGATGGAACAGGAATCCAAGGAGTACAATGCAAAAGCAATGAAGGAAATCTTGAATGGGCTACCTGATTCTATAAAGAACAATCTAGGAAAATATTCACTAGAAAAAGGTATATGGGACAAAATTCATGACCTTCACTCAAAAGGAGCATTGACCATGACCATCAGTCAAGAAGATGATGGAAATCAAGAAGGAAATCCAGAATCCATCACAAAAGCTAAAAATGAGAATGATGACATCAAGGCTAAAGCAGACCTAGAAGATTAAGAGAATGAGAAAGATTTTGTAGAAGATCTCCTCACTCAACTTATGGCTTCCATGGAAGAGATTAACAATTTGAAAAAAGAAAATGAGAAACTTAAGAAGATAGCACTAGCTGGTGACCAAGATCAAACAAGGGAGAAAGTTGACTTTGTCAAGCTTAAAGTACAAGAAAGGGATGAAGAGCTTGCCAAGCTCAAGAAATAATTTCATCAAAGCAAAGGAAAGAATCATGAAAAAGTCATATCCATGAAAAATCTATTGGATAAAGCAAAGAAATGGGAAGATACCTTGTCAAGTCAAGTTGAACAAAGGCAAAAGAGCTTGAAAAAACTTGAAGAAGAGATTGGTTAGTACAACGTAGAGGTCTCATTTCTCAAATCTCAACTACAAGAAGCAAGGAAACAAGCACAAGGAGCTGAGAAGACAATGGAAGCATTGGAAGTCATAGAAGGATAGGTTGATGAAGCAGGAAAGGAAGGAAACACCATGATATGTCAACTAAAAACAAAGGATGAAGAAATCTTCAAAATGAAGTCAGATATCATCTCCATTAAAATAGAAACTGAGAAACTACTTGCTAAGAAGACTAATGAGTGTGAAAGATTGGAAGAAGAGATTGTCCTCCTCAGAAGAAAGGTTGAAGGGATGAACAAAATCTTGGAGAGATCTCAAGCCTTGGATGACATGCTCAACTATCATGGATGTCCATATGATAAATCAGGTCTCGGGTATGCAGGTGAATCCTCAAACAAGAATGATAATGCTTCAAAATAAAAGGATGTGCCAAAGCTAGAAAGAAATGGTGATGCTCCCAGTTCCAGCAAAGGCAAGGAGAAACATCAAGGCTACAATGGAAAAAATCCTCCTCCAACAAGAAATCCTGCTCCATGAAGAAATGTAGATGATGTCAGAGATGCTAGAGGCAATGGTTATCATCAAAGGATCCCAAGGCAGAAAGGCTTTATAAGTACATCAAGAAAATCTCCATCTCCCAGGTACCAAAGTTCATTTTTTGGTTATTGTTATTCTTGTACAAACTTTGGTCACATGGAAAAAGATTGTAAACCATATCATAAGGATAGATATTATGGTCCCCAACAATCTCCAAGAAACAATTTTGTAGGAAGAAATCATGAATTCTTATTCATGAACAATGTAGAATGCTTCAAGTGTCATAACATTGGTGATATGGCACATGATTGTAACTTAACTTGGGCTCTTACACAAGCTAGAACCATGCAAAAGAAGAAAGTTGCACAAGTATGGAGAAGGAAGCAAATACAATCCGAAAGTCCCTTGAACTCTCCAGCCAACAACACATGTCATTGACCTAAATTTTGACAATCTCAGATTTTGATGGGAAGACTCTACCAAAAGTGATGATGCATACAGTTAGGGGGAGCCTGTGATTCTTGATCTTTATTGCAGAAGCTATTAGTGAAAGGGTCCTTATGAAATCCTTGTTGAGCTTTATTAACAATCATTCTTTGATAAAGATCATTTATCAGGAGTACTCCGTTGAAGAACGTGATCCTGTAACCATTCTATGGACTATTGTTAAAGATTCTTTCCACTTAATCACTAAGTAGTATTTGGAGCAACTGAGAAGGTCATCTAATGCTAGAGAAATAGGGAAAATAACTATGGTGCTGATATTATAGATGCTAAATGTCTTGACTCAGTGATTTAATGTGAGAACAGATCAATTATGGACACTAATAGAGGAAATCTTCAAACAAACAGATACATCTCGAATGGAGTTTGAAGTAAGAGCAACTGGTAGCATATAAAAAAACTGAAGCATTGCAAGAAGATGCAAATCAGAAAAATGAATTTAAAATATAGTCACATATAGGATATCTAAATCTGCTAGCGGAAATAAATTGCTGAGATATGTACAAGAACACAAGGAAAAGATGGCTCATAGAAAGGAGAATGTTGTGTAGTCAAATACAACTTAAGCTGATACTAGTCATGTAGAAAATACAACAACAAACAGTGAGGCACAACCTCTCACCATTTCATCCAAATGAAATGATGTTGAACACTGGATGGTAGCGACTTAAGGAGAAGCACAGAAACACAAAAGAACTTGGTTCTGAAGAAAGATAACAAGAAAGACAATTTCAGTGGTCTTTTCTCTTGATTCGGACTATGAAGGCCTCTCAATTCTGACTGTGGAGACAACAATATGGATTGAAGCATAAAAACCTGGACATGGACACTTGGTGTATGGCTATTTACAATCTGATTGAAAGCATTGAAGTAGAGCATCTTAAGAATTGTTGAAGCCATGATAAAGTATTTCTGAGACATGAAGAGGGAATAATGTGCTAATTGATGATAAAGAATCAATCCTTCTATCTTGAGTAAAAATAAGAGCACTATGACAGGGGGAGTCACAGACCCATGAAGACCTACCATTCATGAATAACAGAAGCAATTTGATAGGGGGAGTCCCAAACCCATGAAGACCTACCATTCATGAAGAACATAAGAAGTTTGATAGGGGGGGTCCCATAACACTCCTTTGCCATTGATGTCAAAGGGGGAGAGAAGAAGAATATTGCCATCAATAACAAAGGGGGAGATTGTTGACCTAGGTTGTCATTGATGTCAATATGGCAATATTCTAGATACTAGATGATCCATGAAGGGGAAGCATAACAGATCCATGAAGAGGCAGGAGCAAGGCCATCGGGATAGCCAAGCCATGAACAAGAGTTTGTTAACAGAGGAGTTATCAAAGGAGGGATATCAAAGCTATCACTTATGCTTAAGAGTATTGCAGAATATTGGAGCAAGAGAGGCATATCGGAAAAGGCAGAAGCCATCAGAGGAGGTCATTGCAAAGCCAAAGGAAGACATTGGAGCAAGAGGAGCTACATCAGAGGAGCATTGCATGTAATACATGCCCAAGAAGAAAAGAGAGGAAGAAGTCATCAAAAGAGGAGTTAACATGCCAGAGGAGGAAAAACAGAGCTATCGGAGGAGCAAACAAAGCCATCAGAGGAGCGAAATAGAGCTATCGGAGGCATATCATCCATATTGGGAGTAGTATATGCAAAGGAGTCTTATCGGGAGTAATACATGCCAAAGTGCTAAAGAGGAGATGCCAAAGTGCGAAAGAGTAGAATGTATATATATATATATATATATATGCAATTTACACTATCGGAGGCGGAAAGCATAGTTATATCAGAAATACGCTATCGGAGTATAGAGGTGAGGTATATATATATATATATATATATATATATATATATATATATATATATATATATATATATATGTGCGATATGATAATCGACAGGTTTGGTTATGCACCACTACCGAAAACTCCCAATTGTGATATATATATATATATGTGTGTGTGTGTGTGTGTGTGTGTGGACCCACGGACCATTACAATGTGATGTAACATAATATTGGCATAAATAAAGTTATGGGTTAAGTTAAGAGCGGAGGAGTATATACATAGACCTAAACGGGTTATAGAAACAACACTTAATAACATCAGGTCCACCCATCGGGACTTTCACATTGCAATGTATAAAGGGTTGTCACCCCCGAACCACCGATTGCGATATATAAGTATGGACTCGACAGAGGAATTAAAAAAAACCTATAATACTTCGCGTCCGTCATATCGAGAGTTATGTATCGCATATATTACAAAGCCTTGTCACTCTATAAAGCACCGATTGCGATATATGTTGCAGACCTCTGGAAGCTGCATTGTCGATAGCGATTACACTACAGACCCAATGCAGGTATAGATGTGGGTGTAAAGAATTTGAAGTTCGGCCTTTAGAATTTCAGTCGTTTTTCATATATTACTGTGTATTTCAAAAATTGTATTGCGTGGGGGTTTGAAGGCCAAAATGCATAAAAACGCACCCGATATTTCAGGAGGCCTAAACGATGGCGATTGCAAATTGCGATGCCGAAGTGGCAGGTGGGGCTTCCTTGTTGGTACTGTCTCTCCAATTAATTCTCTCCGTGAATAATAAAGACCTATGTTTGCATATTCTTACAAAAAAAGGGGGCCTCTATTACAATTTTTTATGCAACAGTTTTTCTCTGTGTATTCGGTCCTTGCTACTGAATCAACGTGTCCCATGAGTGTTGGCGAGAATGAAGAGACTGAGGAAGCTGAAAATCCAGGAAGCCGAAGGACAAGCCAGCGCGGAGGATGCCAAAGTGCTGAAGAGTACAAGCCAGTGCAGAGGAAGCTGAAGCGAATGTGGAGGAAGCCAAAGAGCCAGCGGAAAGAGGAAACTAACAGTCAGAGGCATCATGAAGATACAAAAACAGAGAACAAGGAAAGTGTATTGTAGTTGAAAAAGCTATAGGAAACAAAGGCAGCTGTAGGGTCCAGCAGAACAGGAAAGGGTCGAAGGACCAACAGGGCAGGAGGAATTCGAAGGGGAGAAGTAGCCAATAGAGAAGCAATCATGCTAAAGCATTTAACGTGACAGTAAGAATGGATGCTTGAATAAAAAGTTGGTTCTTATGCAGAGCTTAGTGCAGCTAATAGTAGACTCACTAAAGCTATGTGGAGACATTATCATAGGTCATGAAGGCTATTGGAGACTCTGTGTGGATAGTGTGAAGAGTTATAAAGACTTCTTCATAAAAAGACTAGTTGTCATTGATGTTGTAGCACGGAGACTACAGTGAAGCTGTAAACAGATAGAACTCAGTAAAGAAGAGTTATGAGAGTAGAACATTAATATCAAACATGCCTTGACAAGATTGGGTTGGAACCCTTGGGGCTGGTTCCTTAGAAGTAAGAAGGATTGGAGCCCTTGGGGTTGATGCCTCAGAGGTGGGAAGGATTGGCTCCCTTGGGATTGATGTCTCAGGAACTGAAAGGATTGGATTCCTTGGGAGTTGATGCTCCTAAGTCCAGGATTGTTGTATTGACAAAAATAGAGTTGGTGCTCTGGAGGTTGGAGCCTCACAAAAGTGCAAGTTGGTGCTTGGAAACTGATTGCAACCATTTATATATTGTATCTATTTTACTGCAAATATTATATTAATAAAAGCATTTATTCTTGTTGTTAATCTTGTGTTCTGAATATATATGTTTTTAACTGGTAAAACAATAGTTGAAAAATAAATACTGATTCACGCCCCCTCTCAGTATTTCCAACAATGTCAAGCTCTAGTGTTAGCTGCACTAGACTTCACAAAAACCTTTAATGTAGAATTTGACGCCTTAAGAAATGGCATTGGTGTTGTTTTAATGCACAAAGGAAGGAACATTACTTTTGAAAGTGATCAACTTAAGGGAAAGTATTTACATAAACCTATTTATGAGAAATAAATGTTGGCAATACTACATGCACTGAAGAAATGACATCTTTACCTATTGGGGAGAAACCTCAAGGTAAAAACAGATCATGATAGTCTTAAATACTTCTTCGAACAAAGATTCTCTCTAGAAGAGTAGTACAAATCGGTCACAAAGATGTTAGGTTATGACTTTGAAGTCATCTACAAAAAAGGGAAGCAAAATGTTGTTTTAGATGCACTCTTAAGAAGGTATGAGAATGCGGAAGAATTACTTTGTTACATTTCTATTATCCATCTTGATTGGATCACAAAAGAAAGGAATTAATGGAAGAATGATGAAGAAGTATAAACACTCATTCAAAATTGCAACAAGATCTCAGTGCATTTGATTCATTTATTTTAAAAGATAATTTACTGTGGTACAAAGATCGCTTATATCTATGTAAGAATTCTCAACTTAAACAAACGGTTCTTTTGTAATTGCACACCTCTCATATAGGAGGGAAATTAGGTTTTTTGAAAATTTACCAAAGGGTTAGGAAATATTTTTTTGGGATGGACTTAAATATGATATTCAAAATTTTATGGTAGAATGTTTGATTTCCCAACAAAATAAAGTTGACACGATTAAGACCCCAAGTGTTCTACAACCATTAGCCATTCCAAGCTAGCACTGGGACGAGGTATCAATGGATTTTATCACATGTTTACCCAACTCTGACGGAAAGAGTGTCATCATGGTGGTAGTTGATAGACTTACCAAGTATGAATAATTTTGTCCACTATGTCATCCTTTCAAATCCAGTATAGTCACTACTGCATTTATGGAAACAGTTCAAAAGCTACATGGAATTCCAAATATTATTGTAAGTGATAGAGATCCCATTTTCAATGGAAATTTTTGGACAGAATTATTTCCTTATGTCTTGGTACAAAATTAGATCATAGCTCATCTTATCATCCTCAATCTGATGGGAAAACTCAGATAATGATCATATGTTTGGAAGGATATCTTCATTACTTTGTATCTAATAAAAAAATACAATTGATCAAGTGGTTACCCCTGGAAGAATGGTGGTATAAAACTTCCTTCCATACTATAGAAAAAATGACCCAATTTATGGTGTTTTATAGATATCATCCATTGTCCATCACATTGTATTTAAGATAAAATTCTAAGGTTCAAGCAGTGGAAGATCACGTCGAGCATCAACAAAAACTTATATAACTCTTAAAGTATACCCTGACTTTAGCGCAAAATTAAATGAAACAATAGGAAAATCAACATTGCAGTGAAAGAAGTTTTGATGTCGGTGATTAGGTATTTTTATGACTACAACCATATAAAAAAATGTCCATCAAGAATGCTAATAAGAATAATAAATTACCCCCAATTATTATGGAATTTACAAGGTGTTGCAAAATATTAGTACTCTATAAGCTAGAGTTGTCTACATTTTCACAAGTACACCTAGTCTTCCATGTTTCATGCTTAAACAAGATTATAGATGACAAGATCCCAATTCAAAATATATTTCTAGAACTTGATGAGGAAGTTAAAATCATATTAAAGCTGGAATAAATCACAGAAACAATAATCCAACAGCTATAAAATAGATTAATTTCAGAGTATCTCATTAAGTGGAGGAACTTATCAGTTGAAGACTCCACATGGGAGGATGAATATTTTATTTAGAAGCATCCAAAACTATTGAAACATTGAGGAAAACACTTTTTTGAAGGAGAGGGGCATGTTAGCTCCCTATAATACTAGTATATCCCCCATATTGTGATTGTTGTACCCCTACATTATTGTTGTTACGTAGTCCCTAATTATATTTTGACCCCCTAGACTCCTATATATACCAAGGAGGTCTTTCCATTTGAATCATCCAAGAATTTCTCATCTATGTGATGTGAAAGGAGGTTTCCCCCTTGATTTGGCTTATTTTCAAGTTGTTGATCTATCTTTTCTTCTATTTGTGTGAGTTGGTTACATAACATTGAATTTTTTCTTTAAGATAAAAAGATAAATTGAATAATGATCTAAACTATATTAGGTTAGAATTATCAATATTTCATAGGTTACAAACAAATTTAAGATATAAATTAATTGTAATTTTAGAAACCAAAATATTTCCAAATATAAATAGAACATATTACATTTTTTAATTAGAACAAATATTCCAGGTTATAGATCTTGACAAGAGGTTGCACAACATTCAAGCCATATATTATAGCATGTGGGATTATAGCACAACAAAATTAATTATCCCTTGTGAAATAACTTCATCTTAATTTAGAAATTTAGTCTCCTCTTAACATTATCCAAATATATCATTCAAAAATTTATTAATATGTAATAAGAAAAAATTCAAAGCATATTTCTATAGATTGAGTAACATCATAACATAGATGGATAAATTTTACTTCCCATAGGTTTTAAACTAGTAACCTTAACACCAAGTAGTGTCTTAACAATATACCTAATGATTGTCAAGGAGTGTCCTAACAATACACCCAATGTCCATATATTCAAAACCCAATGGATGAAATGTTGGGAGTTTCAAAAGTTTTTTCACAATTTGTTTATAGAAATATCAAGCAACAAGATAAATAACTATACCAATCTACATGCTCAAAAACCTAGATTCCTCTTTCTATGTCTCAAGGATAACATGTTTAAAAACAAGGTCAATATGTCTCTTTAATTGTTTGAGGCACACACATATGTACATCTATTATTTTTTATATTAATACAGATATTGGTTTTTAATGTATATTTCCTTATTCTAAAATACCATTTAATAACTAGAAACATATAACATGTTTTGCATATATTTTGAGGCTTTAAAGCACCTTGAAGAATGCTTAAGTATAAAAAAAGATATCATTTCACCCCTTATGTAATATTCAGGTATACAAAACCCAACTTTTGATAGAAACAACAAGATAATAGATATGCCATTAAAGTATAGTTACAATTACTCTAAGAGAAATTTCACCCTTTCACTCTCTTGGTGTGATACCCATGGTAAATCAATTTTAAAATGATTTTTATGACTTTATAAGTTTGACATGTGGCTCAAAAGTCAAAAAGTGAAAAGTAAACATTTAATGAGAATGCAAATATTTATTTCTATTAATAAAAATGAAATTGTTTTACTTATTATTATTTTTGGAAATACAAGAGGATCCGCCACATGAGAGGTTAGATGCCTAAATACAAGGAAATAGTTAGAAACAATTATGGTCCAAAAATGAAAACACAGGAAAAGGAAAAATCCTCCATTCTTGCCAAAGGGTAGATATGACATAGTTTGGGTTGATTTTAACACCATAATGACATGACTTGAGATAAATGGCATCGATGGAAGATGTGTGAAAAGGACTATCAGAGATAAATTGATTCTTAATTTAAAAAAGAAGAAGAAGAATAAGAAGACAAGGTTCCAGTGGGAGATGAATATTGGGCATGTGCCTAGTTCTTATAGGATGTTGCTTGGGTTGAGGAGGTGCAAACTTGTAACACATTTCTTATTTGTTTCCTGCCAAGGAATGACCCTAAAGCTCGGGGGTGTGGGGGACTACTAAGATTGTAGTTCAATAGTTGGGAGGAAAGTGGCAGCCTCTATTGCACTTCTAGAAGTTTTCATATAAGTATTTGAGTACTTATGATTTCTACTAAGTTGTGAATTTTCAGATTCAATCAAGATTAAAGTATGAATAAGCATGAGTATGTACCAAGAGACACTATGTTGTTATGTGAAAGTTTGTATTAATGAAATAGTGGCATGCTATTGAGTCAGAATTAAATTGTTGTATGACTATTGGTGTCTTTGAAGATTAATTTGTATGTATATGTAATGAATGGGGGAAGAGAACTAAAGGAGTGGTACATAGGGACTGGAGATTATTCGTTGAAATTCTAAACCCTATATATCTCTCTATCGAGGGAATATGAGCGAGGGAACCCAAAACTAAAAGCCCAATATTGATTCCACTCTGAGTAAGGAGGTGGGATAAAACTATAATGTAAAATCACAAAGAAATAAGGGAGAGCATATAACATATATATGCAATTTACACTATCGAAGCGAAAAGATATATATATATATATATATATACCAAATGTGCCACTACCCAAAACCCCTGATTGCGATATGTTTGTGTGTGGACCCATGGACCATTACAATGTGATGTAACATAATATTGGTGGAAATCAAGTTATGGGTTAAGTTAAGAGTGGAGGAATATATACACGGACCCAAACGGGTTATAGCAACAGCCCTTAATAACATCGTGTCTGCCCATTGGGACTTTATATATATATACCAAATGTGCCACTACCCAAAACCCCTGATTGCGATATGTTTGTGTGTGGACCCATGGACCATTACAATGTGATGTAACATAATATTGGTGGAAATCAAGTTATGGGTTAAGTTAAGAGTGGAGGAATATATACACGGACCCAAACGGGTTATAGCAACAGCCCTTAATAACATCGTGTCTGCCCATTGGGACTTTCACGTCACAATATATAAAGGGTTGTCACCCCCGAGCCACCGATTGCGACATATATGTATGGACCCTACGGAGGAATTAAAAACAACCTATAATAATATCGCGTCTGTCATATCGGGAGTTATGTATTGCATATATTGCAAAGCCTTATCACTCTATAAAGTGCCGATTGTGATATATGTTGCGGACCTCCGGAAGCTGCGACTGCCAATTGCGATTACACCGTGGACCTGATGCAGGTATAGATGCGGGTGTAATAAATTTGAATTCCGTCCTTTAGCATTTCAATCATTTTTCCATATATTCCTCTGTATTTCAAAAATTTTATTGCGTGGGGTTTGAAGGCCAAAATGCATAAAAACGCACCCGATAGTTCAGGAGGCCTGAACGATGGCGATTACGAATTGCGATGGCGACGTGGCAGTTGGGGCTTCCTTTTTGTTACTGTCTCTCCAATGAATTCTCTACGTGAACAATAAAGACCTGTGTTTGCATATTCTTACAAAAAAAGGGGGCCTCTGTTACAGTTTTTTACGCAGCAGTTTTTCTCTGTGTATTTGGTCCTCACCGTTGAATCAACATGTCCCAAGAGTGTTGGTGAGCACGAAGAGACTAAGGAAGCTGAGAAGCCGGGAAGTCGAAGGACAAGCCGGTGCAGAGGAAGCCAAAGTGCCGAAGAGGACAAGCTAGCGCAGAGGAAGCTGAAGCGAGTGTGGAGGAAGCCAAAGAGGCAGCAGAAAGAGGAAACCAATGGTTAGAGGCATCAGGAAGATACAAAAGTAGACAACAAGGAAAGTGTATTGTAGTTGAAAAAGCTGGAGGAAATAGAGGTAGCTGTAGGGTCCAGCAGAACAGAAAAGGGCCAAACATGACAGGAGGCATTCGAAGGGGAGAAGTAGCCAACAGAGAAGTAGTCATGCTGAAGCATTTACTGTGACAGTAAGAATAGATGCTTGAATAGAAAGTTGGCTTTTATGCAAATCTTAGTGTAGCTAATAATAGACTCACTAAAGCTGTGTTATGAAACCAGCTCAAGAAAAGATAGAAAAGATAGATCAACGCCTTAGAATTCACCCTCTTCGAGGGGGAAACCTCCTTTACATTACATAAATGAAGGATTCTTGGATGATACAAATGAAAAGACCTCCTTTCTATATATAGGAGTCTAAGGGGTTATAACATAATCAAAGCCGACATAACAATAATAATGTAAGGGCACAATAATAACAATAGTGGGCTTCTATGGGGCACAATAGTAACAATATGGGCACTACATGGGTACATCAATATAATAAGTGGGTTATACTAATGACAATAAGGGGTTACACTAGTAGTATAGGGACCTAACATGCCCCTCTCCTTCAAAAAGCGTTGTCCTCAACGCTTGAGTAGTTCTTGATGCTTCTGTATAAAATTCTTGTCCTCCCACGTGGAATATTCAGTGGGTAAGTTCTTCCACTTGATTAGATACTCTGAAATTGGTCGATTTCGTAGTTGTCGGGTTCTTGTTTCTGTGACTGCTCCAGGTTCCAATATGATTTTTCCTTCCTCTTCAATTTCTGGCAATATTGTTTGAATTGGGATCTTTTGCAACTTTTGAATAAGTGGCCATAATTCTTCGTCCTTCTTCCATTCATCCCTTGCTTCATTTATCCTATCTGGTTGGATAATATAAATAGCACAAAACAATGCTTCCACATCCTCATCCTTGAAGAGTCTTCCCATTCGGTAAAGTCACCATTTTTAAGTGCATGTAGTATTGCCAACATTTCCTTCTCATAAATAGCTTTCTTGAGATGTAGCATTAAAAATACCCAATCACCTACATCAAAACATTTTTCACTACGATGTTGATCTACCTGTTGTTTCATTTGATTTTGCACCGAAGTGGCGTTATCCTTTAAAAGTTGGAGAACTTGTTGTTGATGCTCGATGTGATCTTTCATTGCTTGAACCTTTTTCTTCTTGGTATGTCCTTCTATCTATAGAGTTTGAGGAGTGGTAATTTCTTCCAATCCTTTACAAGATATGGTCAGATTCATTTCTTGATGCTCGATGTGATCTTTCACTTCTTGAACATTTTTCTTCTTGATACATCCTTCTATCTTGATAGTTTGAGGAGTGGTAATTCCGACCAGTGAATTACAAGATATGGCTGGATTCATTTCTTCTTTCTTGATGTGATCTTTCACTTCTTGCACCTTTTTCTTCTTGATATGTCCTTCTATCTTGAGAGTTTGAGGAGTGGTCATTCTTGCCAATAGTTTACAAGATATGTTCTGATTCATTTCTTCTTTCTCTAGGGTCGGGTCCTAGCATATATCCTCTTCTTTTGATGTTTCTTGATCCTTTTCTTCCTCCTATTCATACTCTATGTAAAATAATTTCTTCTCAGCACACTTATGACCTTTAGTGCATTTGATATCACAATTGTAACAAAGCTCTTTTTCTCTTTTTTCTTCCAATTGTTGTGGTGTAACCATTGTAGGTTGTGGAAGGCTAGGAGAAACAACACGTCCATATTTATACTTGTGAGGGGTAGACTTCCTTGTTGCCATAATTTTACTTTCAAATATGTCACAAAGCCTTTTTACTCTTTCCAATTGTTGTGGTGTTGCTCTAAAGAAGGTGTTGCTCTTTGTATCCTCATAATATGCTATCATTTCCTCCATGAGAATTGACCACGTAACAAGTTGTTTACGAGAACAAATCCCTTTATACCATAAAAATTGATCCGGTTCTAAATAAGAAGATGAAATACATACCTTTTGTAACAGTGGTACACCATGTAGATCAAAATATTGCTCCATCTGAAGTATCCAATTTACCGGATCCTTGCCATCAAACTTCCTCATCTTGCTTTTTCTTGATTTTAGGACCTCTATCTTGAAATGACTGTAACTCTGTACTTTCAGATATTTAAGTTATAAAATTGCTACCTGTAGTATCCCTCTATGTCCTCTTTCCAATGCCACCAGTCTGATCCAAATTGGATTTTCCAAGAAAGCGTTATGCACAATCTCCCAAGATGACCTAATTATAGACCTTTCCAGAAGAGCGAACTTGTATGAAGTGCCACGTGTCAATTTTTCGACCTTTGGCTCTCAAAAAGATATACAAGAAACTACAGTCCGTCCTCTTTCTGTAACTTCTTACGAAATTTCAATCCGATCCCCAGAGAGAACGTTATGACGATTTTCCCCAGGTCACCTGTTTTGAATGTAATCTAGGAGTCTGCAAAAAGACCAACTTCCTCAGATCATATCTCCGCAAATATCGTGCGAAAATCTCTAAAATTTGGATCCACGGTTCAACGCAATTTCGTCTCAATTGGGTTTTTTTTTGACTTCTGAAACGTCACAGAAACAAATTTATAGTGAAAATTCCACGATGACCTGTTTGGAGCAGTGAAACCCTAGAATCCAAAGCTCTGATACCAAATGTTATGAAACCAGCTCAAGAAAAGATAGAAAAGATAGATCAACGCCTTATAATTCAGCCTCTTCGAGGGGGAAACCTCCTTTACATTACATAAATGAAGAATTCTTGGATGATACAAATGAAAAGACCTCCTTTCTATATATAGGAGTCTAAGGGGTTATAACATAATCAGAGCCGACATAACAATAATAATGTAAGGGCACAATAATAACAATAGTGGGCTTCTATGGGGCACAATAGTAACAATATGGGCACTACATGGGTACATCGATATAATAAGTGGGTTATACTAATAACAATAAGGGGTTACACTAGTAGTATAGGGGCCTAACAAGCTATATGGAGACATTATCAGAGGTCGTGAAGGCTATTGGAGACTCTGTGTGGATAGTATGAAGAGTTGTAAACACTTCTTCATAAGAAGACTGGTTGTCATTAATGTTGTAGCATGGAGACTATAGTGAAGTTGTAAACAGACAGAACTCAGTAAAGAAGAGTTCTGAGAGTAGAACATTACTATCAAACATGCCTTGACAAGATTGGGTTGGAACCCTTGGGGTTGGTGCCTTAGAAGTAAGAAGGATTGGAGTCCTTGGGGTTGATGCTTTAGAAGTAGGAAGGATTGGTGCCCTTAGGACTAGTGTCTCAGGAACTGAAAGGATTGGATTGCTTGGGAGTTAGTGCTCCTAAGTCTAGGATTGTTGTCTTGATAAAAATAGAGTTGGTGCTCTAGAGGTTGGAGCCTGACAAAAGTTCAAGTTGGTGCTAGGCAACTGATTGCAACCATTTATATATTGTATCTATTTCACTGCAAATATTATATTAATAAAAGCATTTATTATTGTTTTTCATCTTGTGTTCTGAATATAAATGTTTTTAACTGGTAAAACAATAGTTGAAAAAGAAATACTGATTCACCCCCCCCCCCCTTAGTATTTCCAACAATTGGTATCAGAACCAATACCTTCATTGAAAGCCTAACAGCTTGAAGGTTGATCTTTAGAACACAAATGGCGAATTCAAGGAAGAAAGTCTCTAATCCTCCTAAGGATGTGTCTCCCTCTACTACTAAAATAGAAGATAATCAATTTGAGGAGGCTCCATGGTTCAATGGGAACTTTAATATATGGGAAGCAAGAATGAGGAATTTCTTACAGACTCAAGGCATTGAAATCTGGATATCAGTGATTGTTGGTTGCAGGATGGATCAAGAATCCAAGGAGTACAATGCAAAAGCAATGAAGGCAATCTTGAATGGGCTACCTGATTCTATAAAGAACAATCGAGGAAAATATTTATTAGAAAAGGGTATATGGGACAAAATTCATGACCTTCACTCAAAAGGAGCATTGACCATGACCATCAGTCAAGAAGATGGTGGAAATCAAGAAGGAAATCCAAAATCCATCACAAAAGCTAAAAATGAGAATGATGACATCAAGTCTAAAGTAGACCTAGAAGATGAAGAGAATGAGAAAGATTTTGTATAAGATCTCCTCGCTCAACTTATGGCTTCCATGGAAGAGATTAACAATTTGAAAAAAGAAAATGAGAAACTTAATAAGATAGCACTAGCTGGTGACCAAGATCAAACAAGGGAGAAAGTTGACCTTGTCAAGCTTCAAGTACAAGAAAGGGATGAAGAGCTTGCCAAGCTCAAGAAGGAATTTCATCAAGGCAAAGGAAAGAATCATGAAGAAGTCATATCCATGACAAATCAATTGGATAAAGCAAAGAAATGGGAAGATACCTTGTCAAGTCAAGTTGAACAAAGGCACAAGAGCTTGAAAAAACTTGAAGAAGAGATTGGTTAGTACAAGGTAGAGGTCTCGTTTCTAAAATCTCAACTACAAGAAGCAAGGAAACAAGCACAAGGAGCTGAGAAGACAATGGAAGAATTGGAAGTCATAGAAGGATAGGTTAATGAAGCAAGAAAGGAAGGAAACACTATGATATGTCAACTAAAAACAAAGGATGAAGAAATATTTAAAATGAAGTCAGATATCATCTCCCTTAAAATAGAAGCAGATGAAGCTACTCATATCAAGGAAGAAACTGAGAAACTAATTGCTAAGAAGAATAATGAGTGTGAAAGATTGGAAGAAGAGATTGTCCTCCTCAAAAAAAGGTTGAAGGGGTGAACCAAATCTTGGAGAGATCTCAGGCCTTGGATGACATTCTCAACTATCACAGATGTCCATATGATAAATCAGGTCTCGGGTATGCAGGTGAATCCTCAAACAAGAATGATAATGCTTCAAAAGAAAACGATGTGACGAAACTAGTAAGAAATGGTGATGCTCCCAGTTCTAGCAAAGGCAAGGAGAAACATCAAGGCTACAATGGAAGAAATCCTGCTCCATGAAGAAATGTAGATGATGTCAAATATGCGAGAGGAAATGGTTATCATCAAAGGATCCCAAGGCAGAAAGGCTTCAGAAGTACATCAAGAAAATCTCCATCTCCCAGGTACCAAAGTTCATTTTTTGGTTATTATTATTCTTGTACAAACTTTGGTCACATGGCAAAATATTGTAAACCATATCATAAGGATAGATATTATGGTCCCCAACAATCTCCAAGAAACAATTTTGTAGGAAGAAATCATGAATTCTTATTCATGAACAATGTAGAATGCTTCAAGTGCCATAACATTGGTCATATGGCACATGATTGTAACTTAACTTGGGCTCTTACAGAAGCTAGAACCATACAAAATAATAAAGTTGCACAAGTATGGAGAAGGAAGCAAATACAATCCATAAGTCCCTTGAACTGTCTAGCCAACAACACATGTCATTGACCTAAACTTTGACAATCTAAGCTTTTGATGGGAAGACTCTGCCAAAAGAGATGATGCATACAGTTAGGGGGAGCCTGTGATTCTTGATCTTTATTGCAGAAACTATTAGTGAAAGGGTCCTTATGAAATCCTTGTTGAGCTATATTAACAATCATTCTTTGATAAAGATCATTTATCGGGAGTACTCCATTGAAGAACATGATCCTGTAACCATTTTTTGGACTATTATTAAAGATGCTTTCCACTTAATCACTAATTAGTATTTGGAGCAACAAAGAAGGTCATCTAATGCTAGAGAAATAGGGAAAATAACTATGGTGTTGATATTACATATGCTAAATGTCTTGACTCAGGGATTTAATGTGAGAATAGATAAATTATGGACACTAATAGAGGCAATCTTCAAACAAACAGATACATCTCGAATGGAATTTGAAGTAAGAGCAACTGGCAGCATATAACAAAATTGAAGCATTCAAGAAGATGCAAATCAGCAAAATGAATTTAAAATATAGTCACAGATAGGATATCTAAATCTAGTAGCGGAAATAACTTGCTAAGATATGTACAAGAACACAAGGAAAAGATGGCTCATAGAAAAGAGAATGTTGTATAGTCAAATATAACTTAAGCTGATACTGGTCACATAGAAAATACAACAACAAATAGTGAGGTACAACCTCTCACCATTTCATCCAAATGAAATGATGTTGAACACTGGATGGAAACAACTTAAGGAGAAGCATAGAAACACAAAGGAACTCGGTTCTAAAGAAAGATAGCAAGAAAGAAAATTTCAATGACATTTTCTCTTGATTCAGACTATGAAGGCCTCTCAATTCTGACTGTGGAGACAACAATATGGATTTAAGCATAAAAACCTGGACTTGGACACTTGGTGTATGGCTATTTACATTCTGATTGATAGCATTGAAGTAAAGCATCTTAAGAATTGTTGAAGCCATGATAAAGTAGTTTTGAGACATGAAGAGGGAATAATGTGCTAATTGATGATAAAGAATCAATTCTTCTATCTTGAGTAAAAAGAAGAGCACTATGACAGGGGGAGTCATAGACCCATGAAGACCTACTATTCATGAATAACAGAAGTAATTTGATAGGGGGAGTCCCAGACCCATGAAGACCTACCATTCATGAAGAATAGAAGAAGTTTGATAGGGGGAGTCCCAGAGCACTCCTTTGCCATTGATGTCAAAGGGGGAGAGAAGAAGAATATTGCCATCAATAACAAAGGGGGAGATTGTTGACCTAGGTTGTCATTGAGGTCATTATGGCAATATTCTAGATACTAGATGATCCATGAAGGGGAAGCAAAACAGATTCATGAAGAGACAGGAGCAAGGCCATCAAGATGGCCAAGCCATGAACAAGAGTCTGTTAATGGAGGAGTTATCAAAGGAGGCATATCAAAGCTATCGCTTGTGCTTAAGAGTATTGTAGAATATCACAGCAAGAGAGGCATATTGGAAAAGGCAGAAGCCATTACAGGAGGTCATTGCAAAGCCAAAGGAAGACATTGGAGCAAGAGGAGCCACATCAGAGGATCATTGCAAGTAATACATGGCCAAGAAGAACCGAGAGGAAGAAGTCATCAAAAGAGGAGTTAACATGCCAGAGGAGGCAAAACAAAGCTATCAAAGCTACAGGAGGAGCCATATATATATGTCATATATATATACCAAAGAAGAACATATCGGAGGAGCAAACAGAGCTATCGAAGGAGAAAACAGAGCCATCGTAGGAGTGAAATAGAGCTATCAGAGGCATATCATCCATATCGGGAGTAGTATATGCAAAGGAGTCTTATCGGGAGTAATACATGGCAAAGTACCAAAGAGCAGAATATATATATATATATATATATATATATATATATATATATATATATATATATATATATATATATATATATATATATATATGCAGAAGATTTAAAGGCAAAGGCAGAGCAGGATATAACATAAAATATGCAATTTACACTATCAGAGGAAGAAAGCATAGTTATATCAGAATACACTATCGGAGTATAGAGGTGGGGTATATATATATATATATATATATATATATATATATATATATATATATATATATATATATATAGATATATATATATATATAGATATATATATATATATATATATATATATATATATATGTGGACCCACGGACCATTATAATGTGATGTAACATAATATTGGGAAAAATCAATTTATGGGTTAAGTTAAGAGCGGAGGAGTATATACACAGACCCAAACTGGTTATAGCAACAACCCTTAATAACATCGCATCCACCCATTGGGACTTTCACATTGGAATGTATAAAGGGTTGTCACCCCCGAACCACCGATTGTGATATATAAGTATGGCCCTGACGGAGGCATTAAAAACAACCTATAATAATATCACATCCGTCATATTGGGAGTTATGTATCGCATATATTACAAAGCCTTGTCACCCTATAAAGCACCAATTGCGATATATGCTACGGACCTCCAGAAGCTACGACTGTCGATTGCGATTACACTGCTGACCCAATGTAGGTATAGATGTGGGTGTAAAGAATTTGAAGTCCAGCCTTTAGCGCTTCAGTCGTGTTTTCATATATTACTGTGTATTTCGAAAATTGTATTGCGTGGGGGTTTGAGGCCAAAATGCATAAAAATGCACCTGATATTTCAGGAGGCTTGAACGATGGCGATTGCAAATTGCGATGGCGACGTGGCAGGTGGGGCTTCCTTGTTGGTACTGTCTCTCCAATGAATTCTCTCCGTGAACAATAAAGACCTATGTTTGCATATTCTTACAAAAAAAGGGGGGTTTCTATTACAATTTTTTATCCAGCAGTTTTTCTCTGTGTATTCGGTCCTTGCCATTGAATCAACGTGCGCCATGAGTGTTGGTGAGAATGAGGAAGCCGAAAAGCCAAGAAACTGAAGGACAAGCCAGCACAGAGGAAGCCAAAGAGCCGAAGAGGACAGGCCAGTACAGAGGAAGCTAAAGTGAATGTGGAGGAAGCCAAAGAGCCAGCGGAAAGAGGAAACTGACGGTCAGAGGCATTACAAAGATACAAAAACAGAGAACAAGGAAAGTGTATTGTAGCTAAAAAAGCTAGAGGAAACAAAGGCAGCTGTAGCGTCCAGCAGAACAGGAAAGGGCCAAAGGACCAACACGGTAGGAGGCATTTGAAGGGGAGAAGTAGCCAACATAGAAGCAGTCATGCTGAAGCATTTACTGTGACAGTAAGAATGGATGCTTGAACAAAAAGTTGGTTCTTATGCAGAGCTTAGTGAAGCTAATACTAGACTCACTAAAGCTATGTGGAAACATTATTAGAGGTCATGAAGGCTATTGGAGACTCTGTGTGGACAATATGAAGACTTGTAAAGACTTCTTCATAAAAAGACTGGTTGTCATTGATGTTGTAGCATGGAGACTACAATGAAGTTGTAAATAGATAGAAATCAATAAATAAGAGTTCTGAGAGCAGAACATTACTATCAAATATGCCTTGACAAGATTGGGTAGGAACCCTTGGGGCTGGTGCCTTAGAAGTAAGAAGGATTAGAGTCCTTGGGGTTGATGCCTCAGAAGTAGGAAGGATTGGTGCCCTTGGGACTAATGTCTCAGGAACTAAAAGGATTGGAGTGCTTGGGAGTTGGTGCTCCTAAGTCCAGGATTGTTGGCTTGACAAAAATAGAGTTGGTGCTCTGGAGGTTGGAGCCTCACAAAATTCCAAGTTGGTGCTTGGAAACTGATCGCAACCATTTATATATTGTATCTATTTTACTGCAAAGATTATATTAATAAAAGCATTTATTCTTGTTGTTCATCTTGTGTTCTGAATATATATGTTTTTAATTGGTAAAAAAATAGTTGAAAAAGAAATACTGATTCACCCCCCCTCTCAGTATTTCCAACAATGTCAAGCTCTGGTGTTAGCTACACCAGACTTCACAAAAACCTTTAATGTAGAATTTGACGCCTTAAGAAATGAGATTGGTGTTGTTTTAATGCACAAAGGAAGGAGCATTACTTTTGAAAGTGATCAACTTAAGGAAAAGTATTTACATAAACCTATTTATGAGAAGTAAATGTTGGCAATACTACATGCACTGAAGAAATGACATCTTTACCTATTGGGGAGAAATTTCAAGGTAAAAATAGATCATTATAGTCTTAAATACTTCTTGGAACAAAGATTCTCTCCAGAAGAGTAGTACAAATCGGTCACAAAGATGTTAGGTTATGACTTTGAAGTCATCTACAAAAAAGGGAAGCAAAATGTTGTTTTAGATGCACTCTTAAGAAGGCATGACGATGTGGAAGAACTACTTTGTTCCATTTCTATTATCCATCTTGATTGGATCACAAAAGAAAGGAATTAATGGAAGAATGATGAAGAGGTATAAACACTCATTCAAAATTGCAACAAGATCTCAGCGCATTTGATTCATTTATTTTAAAATATAATTGACTGTGATACAAAGATCGCTTATATCTATCTAATAATTCTCAACTTAAACAAAAGGTTCTTTTGTAATTGCACACCTCTCATATAGGAGGGAAATTAGGTTTTTTGAAAATTTACCACAGGGTTAGGAAATATTTTTTTGGGATGGACTTAATTATGATATTCAAAATTTTATGGTAGAATGTTTGGTTTTCCAACAAAATAAATTTGACACGATTAAGACCCCAAGTCTTCTACAACCATTAGCCATTCCAAGCTAGCACTGGGAGGAGGTGTCAATGGATTTTATCACATGTTACCCAACTCTGAAGGAAAGATTCTCATCATGGTGGTAGTTGATAGACTTACCAAGTATGAATAATTTTGTCCACTATGTCATCCTTTCAAATCCAGTATAGTCACTACTACATTTATGGAAACAGTTCAAAAGCTACATGGAATTCCAAATATTATTATAAGTGATAGAGATCCCATTTTCACTGGAAATTTTTGGATAAAATTATTTCCTTATCTTGGTACAAAATTAGATCATAACTCATCTTATCATCCTCAATCTGATGGGAAAACTCAGATAGTGATCACATGTTTGGAAGGATATTGTCATTTCTTTGTATCTATTAAAAAGACAATGGATCAAGTGGTTACCCCTGGAAGAATGGTGGTATAAAACTTCCTTCCATACTATAGAAAAAATGACCCCATTTATGGTGTTTTATAGATATCATCCGTTGTCCATCACATTGTATTTAAGATAAAATTCTAAGGTTCAAGCAGTGGAAGATCACATCGAGCATCAACAACAACTTATACAACTCTTAAAGTATACCCTGACATTAGCACAAAATTAAATGAAACAATAGGAAAATCAACATCACAGTGAAAGAAGTTTTGATGTCGGTGATTAGGTATTTTTATGACTACAACCATATAAACAAATGTCCATCAAGAATGCTAATAAGAATAATAAATTACGCCAATTACTATGGAATTTACAAGGTGTTGCAAAATATTGGTACTCTACCATATAAACTAGAGTTGTCTACATTTTCACAAGTACACCTAGTCTTCCATGTTTCATGCTTAAACAAGGTTATAGATGACAAGATTCCAATTCAAAATATATTTCTAGAACTTTATGAGGAAGTTAAAATCATATTAAAGCCTGAATGAATCATGGAAACAAGAATCCAACAGCTATAAAATAGATTAATTTCAGAGTATCTCATTAAGTGGAAGAACTTATCAGTTGAAGACTCCACATGGGAGGATGAGTATTTTATTTAGAAGCATCCAGAACTATTGAAACATTGAGGAAAACACTTTTTTGAAGGAGAGGGGCATGTTAGGTCCCTATAATCCTAGTATATCCCCCATATTGTGATTGTTGTGCCCCATAGAATCCCACTATTGTGATTGTTGTACACCTACATTATTGTTGTTATGTAGTCCCTAATTGTATTTTGACCCCTTAGACTCCTATATATACCAAGGAGGTCTTTCCATTTGAATCATCCAAGAATTTCTCATCTATGTGATGTGAAAGGAGGTTTCCCCCTTGAATTGGCTTATTTTCAAGTCGTTGATCTATCTTTTCTTCTATTTCTGTGAGTTGGTTACATAACATTGAATTTTTTCTTTAAGATAGAAAGATAAATTGAATGATGATCTAAACTATATTAGGTTAGAATTATCAATATTTCATAGGTTACAAACAAATTTAAGACATAAATTAATTGTAATTTTAGAAACCAAAATATTTCCAAATATAAATAGAACATATTACATTTTTTAATTAGAACAAATATTCCAGGTTATAGATCTTGACAAGAGGTTGCACAACATTCAATCCATATATTATAGCATGTGAGATTATACCACAACAAAATTAGTTATCCCTTGTGAAATAAATTCATCTTACTTTAGAAATTTAGCCTCCTCTTAACATTATCCAAATATACCATTCAAAAATTTATTAATATGCAATAAGAAAAAATTCAAAACATATTTCTATAGATTGAGTAACATCATAACATAGATAGATAAATTTTACTTCCCATAGGTTTTAAACTAGGAACCTTAACACCAAGTAGTGTCTTAACAATACACCTAATGATTGTCAAGGAGTGTCCTAACAATACACCTAATGTCCATATATTCAAAACCCAATGGATGAAATGTTGGGAGTTTCAAAAGTTCTTTCACAATTTGTTTATAGAAATATCAAGCAACAAGATAAACAACTATAAAAATCTACACGCTCAAAAACCTAGATTCCTCTTTCTATGTCTCAAGGATAACATGTTTAATAACAAGGTCAATATGTCTCTTTAATTGTTTGAGGCACACACATATGTACATCTATTATTTTTTATATTAATACAGATATTGGTTTTTAATGTTATATTTCTTTATTCTAAAATACCATTTAATAACTAGAAACATATAACATGTTTTGCATATATTTTGAGGCTTTAAAGCACCTTGAAGAATGTTTAAGTATAAAAATAGATATCGTTTCACCCCTTATGTAATATTCAGGTATACAAAACCCCACTTTTGATAGAAACAACAAGATAATAGATATGCCATTAAAGTATAATTACAATTACTCTAAGAGAAATTTCACCCTTTCACTCTCTTGGTGTGATACCCATGGTAGATCAATTTTAAAATGATTTTTATGACTTTATAAGTTTGACATGTGGCTCAAAAGTCAAAAAGTGAAAAGTAAACATTTAATGAGAATGCAAATATTTATTTCTATTAATAAAAATGAAATTGTTTTACTCATTATTATTTTTGGAAATACAAGAGGATCCGGTACATGAGAGGCTAGATGCCTAAATACAAGGAAATAGTTAGAAACAATTATGGTCCAAAAATGAAAACACAAGAAAAGGAAAAATCCTCTGTTCTTGCCAAAGGGTAGATATGACATAGTTTTGTTGATTTTAACACCATAATGACATGACTAGAGATAAATGGCATCGATGGAAGATGTGTGAAAGGGACTATCAGAGATAAATTGATTCTTAATTTAAAAAAGAAGAAGAATAATAAGAAGACAAGGTTCCAATGGGAGATCAATATTGGGCATGTGCCTAGTTCTTACAGGATGTTGCTTGGGTTGAGGAGGTGCAAACTTGTAATGCATTTGTTATTCGTTTCCTACCAAGGAATGACCCTAAAGCTTGGGGGGGGGACTACTGAGATTGTAGTTCAATAGTTGGGAGGAAAGTGGCAGCCTCTATTGTACTTCTAGAAATTTTCATATAAGTATTTGAGTACTTATTATTTCTACTAAGTTGTGAATTTTCAAATTCAATCAATATTAAAGTAGGAATAAGCATGAGTATGTACCAAGAGACACTATGTTGTTATGTCAAAGTTTGTATTAATGAAATAGTGGCATGTTATTGAGTCACAATTAAATTTTTGTATGACTATTGGTGTCTTTGAATATTAATTTGTATGTATATGTAATGAACGGGGGAAGAGAACTAAATGAGTGGTACATAGGGACCGGAGATTATTCGTTGAAGTTATAAACCCTATATATCTCTCTATCGAGGGAATATGAGTGAGGGAACCCAGAACCAAAAGCCCAATATTGATGCCACTCTGAGTAAGGAGGTGGGACAAAACTATAATGTAAAATCACAAAGAAATAAGGGAGATATGGTTTCATTCTATCTCAAACAAATTATATTCATGTTTGTTTTTATAAAAGGAATCATATGATACTAGAAATTTATAGCTAGAAGTGAGTCATAACTCATGTAACTATCTGAGTTTGAGATAAGGTGAGCTTGCATGTAGGTCGGCCATAGGAAAAAGGAATTTCTTGTTAGCTAATGCATGAAAGAAGTCCTTGCTTATCTTCTAATACTGGCCTGATGGGAACCGTGTGCGTAAATATAGTAGCATGATTTCACAAAGCTTACCCTAGCATATATACCTATCTAAATAATTAACTTTACATGTAATAATGGTACTTTTATAAAACCCATAGTCATGGAACAAAAAAGTAAATGATCCAGATTTATGAAGGAAACAAATTAAATATAGATTTAAATAGAAACATAAGGATAAAATGAAGCAAAACTTCAATTAATAAATATAAAATGTTGAAAATTGTTTACATGCAGAAATGAAACAAACTAGCTCAACAATGGTAGCTTATCTCTAAGAAGAGGTGTGATGCCTACATGCCTTCTAAACTGAGTTAAAATGAGGCTCTCATGCAATTTTATCATGAAGAGACAACGAAAAACCCTAAACATCCAAAAAATAACCCTAGAAGATGAAGTGCCAAAAGCTTGTGGACCCTGATGGGGTTAGCTAGAATATCAACAACCTAGGTTCATAACATCAACATACAATCTCCATTTGGTGCATATGATAGCCCATTAGAAATTTCTATCTGAGGACAAAAAAATTCGACTACAAACGTCATTCGTTCATTGAAGTTTGTTTATTTCCTAAAAATGCATCGTTTAGGGCCTCAAAATGGATCTAGAAGTTGAGGACCCAAACAATTTCCAAAAATAGAAAACTTCTAAAATAGAAAATTATGTTGGAAAATAGGAAATTGAAAGGAAATAGTCTTGGGAACCCAATTCGAATAAGCAAGTTGCCACCCTTGGCCAACCAAATCAGTCCTCCCCATTTAGGAATTAATGGTCCCCATTACATTGAATGCCTCCATGAGATGGGGAAAATTCTACCAAACTTCATCCCTAGTGAGCCACTTGCCTTTGTGTAGGTGTTGGCTAGATTTGACAACCTGATATAGCTGGATCCTCTATTGGAGATTTTTCTCAATATTTGTATCCATGATCTAATCAGTTGTGGCCTATTCATTGCAATATGGGTTGAGCTATGTTTGTGTCGATTGTTCAGCAATGTTTGATGTGTCCAACAATGGCGGAAAGTGTGGCCGAAAGTGTTCCATATTAAATATTAGGTGAAGGTAAAGGAATGGGGGGATACATAGCTTGAAATAATTGTCTCACATAACCTTGGTGATGGTTTAATTCCCATATCTAAGTGGTTGAAACTTCCAATGGGATTTGGCAAGTCGTTCCTTCTAAAAATGCAATCAAACATTGTCGCCCACTTGAAACTTATGTGGCACCTAATGTTAATCATGACGTTGTTTATACTTGGCATTGGATTTATTCAGGATATCATAAACCTACTATTGAATTTCTTGAATGCATTCAATAAATTTGGTGGTGTTATCAATTTCATAATGAACATGTGCAAATTTTGCCTGTGTAGTTGCAAGAGGTATTGCAACATCAATGGGACAGAATGGGAAAAATCCTAGGCCCACGTGGAAGGATTTGTGGCCAATTGAGCTATGGAGGGATCTGCTATAACTATTTTGCACATAGGGAAGACTCTCATATCATGTTTATGGATGATTAGAGTTGTACATGTGTATTATGCCCACTATCATCCTAATGAGGACCTTTACGGGATCATTAGTCTCGGGGTGGGATGTAGTTGACTTGGTGATCTTGGTGTCCGGTAATACCCAGAGGCTCGACTAAAATGTTCTTAGGAACCTACTATCCCTATCTGATATACCCAAAATGTACCCACACTTGTTCGAAGAAGTGTTTAGCAATGGCTTCTACTGTAATACTCTTCTTACAAGCAACCAATATGACCATCTTAGAAAATATTTCAACAACCACAAATACATAGTCTTCGCCATGCTTGGTTGAAGGAAGGTCAAACATATATTCCATGGAGAAAGATTCCTAAGGTCAGTTAGTGTGTCTCCCAAATTTCCTTGCACCTTGCTTGAAGGAACACAAAGGTATCCTAGGTAACATAGCAGTGTATCATGGAGGTGGAAGTCTAGAACTTACTTGCGATCCATCAGAATTTGGTATGTGGTGGAAAATTTTAGATTTTTTGCATAACTACAGCCATCTAGAAGTCTTGTGCCCATAAGAGTTGAGAGCAGTGTTCAATGCCACAACTTGGTAGAAATTGAGGCAATCTACAACGTTATTGGTGTTGCGCTTCTTGTATATAATGTTCAAATTGAATTCTTGAATATTTCTACCCTTTCTAATGGTGATCCTTTTCTAGCCTCCCTATGTTTTCATAAATTGAAGAGGTGGGTGATTAGTGTGGATGATCATCTCCTTCCTAGAGTGTAATGTTTACATTGTCAACAAGCATGCATGATCAAATACATTTCCTTATCATATGTGGGGTATTTCTAAATAGTATCAAAGGGTGTCTCACTATGTTAGGCCATCAAATACCCTTACTAGGTGGGAACTGCACTAATAACATAGTTAAAGTTGTCTATCTCAACTTCAAATGGTTATTGAAGGTACAGAAATGTGAGGATTGGGGCAAAGAAAAGGAAGTGTTTCAACTCAAAAAATCCCTTTTGTTATGACTATGAAAGAAAAATTGCTTTTTCTTCACCCTTGGTAACTTGACTCAAAAGCCAAGCGATATGAAAGAAATATGATACGAATATTCGATAGAAATTGGCAATACCCAAAAAGTTGTGAAGCTCTTTTCGAGTCATCAGGGTTCGCCAATCCTGAATGACTTGGATCTTAACTCGATCCACATGCATGCCTTACTCATCAATTATGTAGCCCAAAATATTGGACATGGTCCATGCCAAAGGATCATTTCTCTAATTTGGAACATAATTTTTTCTACATCAGGGTTTGGAGGATCTGCCAAATATATTACAAGTTCTTTGTCCAACTCTTATTTAACACCCTCCTCCCACATCTACCCAAGCAACCGGCCAGCCGGGGTAAACATCTGACGAGAGGCCACTATGATATGATTCGACCTCCTAAGTCACATTGAGGAAGTGGAACCGACAGAAACACACCATGCAAACATCCAACATCATCAAAAAAACCCTCAAAGACCAAGCCATCCACTCAGACAACCTGTCCCTGGGTCCTACTATTGTTTTAGGTCTCTTGGTCCATATTCACTCTCATGTTATGGAAAAGGGAGGGACCAGCAACCAACGACCTAAAGTTGCTCTCACAGACCTTCCTGCCATTGAATATGGACCAAAATTGCCAGTGTTATGCCAACGACCCCAAGATTTAAGCCACTTTTTCAAGCTCAGAGCCTAGGATAGTACCCAAAACTTATCCATCTCTTCAAATCAATAAAATAATAGGGAAATGAAAGTACTAAAGAAAATTTTGGTTCAAGACCTTGACTGGATCCCTACTATCCATGACAGGAATTTCATCAAACATATCATCGACATGTAATTTACAAATGTAAACAACATAATTAAATGTATGGATCTCATACATATCTGAGAATCACTATGAACCATTGTTCCCTCATTCCATTTACTGCATTATCATCTATTAGGTCATAGACACATTATCCATTCACATACAAGTAAAAACATGCTGAGAGCCATATAGAACTGTTGTCATAAAATGTCCATATAATCAGCATAATAGGAATAGAAATACAATCAACATGACAAACATCAAATCCATAAGTACATCAGTACCTTTACACATGGAAATCAAGGGAAGCGATTTCTCATTAATTAATGCAATAAAATAATTAGAGATGGGACTACCACGTTCCACCCGACCATAGAATGGTTGAGTCCATGGAAAATTTTAGTGGCTAATATTCGCAGGTGGGCTAATTCTCCATGATTTTTCCAAAAAAAAATATTTGTCAGTTTCCATTTTTTATAAAAATCATTCACCCAAATTTTACAACATAAAATTATTTTCCAACATTATATAGAGAGTATATATAAAATCATTATCAATTTGAATAATTTTACAAATACATCAATAAATATTTTATAGTTTACATATTAGGGACTAGTGAGATTCACCAATATTTTTAAAATTCATGATAATTTTCCATCCTTAAAATTTTCCCTAGCTGAGACAAATCTCTCTTCAGTCATTCACCCTCGTGCCATATTCCAAACGTGAATGTGGGATATCATGGAACACATCAATCAAAAATCATCCAAGGCTTCCAGAGGCCATCCACAATGATTCCTCCTCACGATTACTCATCACCAGATCGATCTCCATCCTATCCATCTAGGGCTCCAAAGCATTTATTCCAACCAAGGTTCTAGGACTAGTAACTCAACCCACAACTACCATGTTGGGCACGTGATCCCCCAAGGGAACTTTTGGGGCTCAAAGCCTAGATTTTCACTAAATCCGAAGTAAAGACTTCACATTTTGTGGGCACAGAGCGCAAGCTTGTAAATGAATCATACAGTTGTCTGCCCTCAATTTTGCAATGTAATGTTGGCTTTAGAGATCTACCCATGGTCTACGGACCATGGGATTGTATAAATAGAGCGAGGCTCTAAGTTGTAAGCTGGAAATAGAAATAGAAAGCGGAAGGATGAAGATTGAGTCTTATCTAAGTGTGGAGTCGAGTCTTGGGTCATAGAGTAGGAGAAGGCTCTGCAGCTGAGTGCGCAGGGCAGGTTGAGTCTGTAACCAATTAAAGTATTAATAAAGAGAAGTTTTATACCATTCCTGTGTATTTATTTATTGTTTTATGTGTTGAATGTATTGGGTATAAATTACATTTATGTTTTTTATATGATGCGTGAACATATATGATTGTGCTGATTAAGTAAATATAAGATAAAGTATATGTTTACGTGAAGTTAACTAACAGTTATAAGAAGATAAGTAGGATCTATGGTGTAACTTGGGGAAATAACACATATCATTACCTTAGCAGTGTGAAAGCACCTCAGCCCCTGGTTAGGGTTGTGCGAAGGCGATTATAACAGATCGCAAAGGCCTCACAGGTCAGGGAAGTGCACGAAGTGACCTGCGTGAAGCCATTCACTGTCGGATTAAATTGACCCATTAGACATCTCAAGGGTGTGAAAACTTGGTTCGAGCATCCCCCCATACTACTTCGGGTGAGACCTTAATCCACGCTCCGTGGGTTGTTGCCGAAAGGGCCAATAGTGTAGGGATTTGTTTGGCTAATTAAATCCGAACCTAGGTCAAGCCCCCTCAAGCCAGCAAATGGTTCCGTTGTCAGGACGGGAATCTGCATAGAGATTTCCGATGTCATATCATTGGAATCCAACTAAGAAGGAAATTGAACATTGGTTGGAGAGGAGGATTCACGAGTTCACGATGCAGGAGGGTAGGAATCTGTGACTGACAAAAGAAGAGTGGTTAGATTGCTACGTGTACACAGAAATCCACAAGATCTTTTTCACATCTTTCCCTACTGAGTTGTACGAGTGGATTGTGAAGCTACCAGATAGCCAAGGAAGGTGGAAGCTCGACAATCCTATTGTGTGGACCCCAGAGTTAGTACGCAGATTGGAAGCATCGAAGGATACGATCGCACATGTTGTTGATCATTGGCTTGATCGGATTATAGGAGGATTCATTATTGAGTTCCCGGTAGATACTTTAGTCAGCTATAGTGAGGCAGCGTAGCACTTTCTCAAAGGACCACGAGGTAAGTACGTAAAGTCTCTGAATTCTTGGATTACAATTCTATTGTGTGAAGATACGGTTATGCAATTACCTTGATGTTCAGAGCTACGTGAAGTGAATAAACCTACAGAAACGAAGGAAGTAAGGGACTAGAGAATATCCCTTTTATTTCACCTCCGCGAGGGGATGAGGAAGAGCTCGCGAAGGTCTCTTCGCGAAGTGCGATCCATCTAATAAGGAAAATAATTCCACGCATACCATCCCCACCCACACCACCACCAGCTTCACCTCCTCCACCTCCATCTTCACCTGTACCACCTTTGCCACCACTGCGAGTCAATATTGCAAGCACGATAAAGTTGCATGTGTTCAACGGAGTAGGAAATGAGGATCCAGAACAATTTTGGTTCATCATAAAAGCCATATGGGAAGCGCAGGGAGTTACAGATGACAATATAAAGAAAGCAACACTGGTTAGCGCCCTGTAGGACCGTGCACTGGCCTAGTACATTAAGCACTCCAATGATGATCCAAATGTAGGAATCGCGGATATCGAAGCAGCGCTAAACAGGGAATTTAGTAGGTCGAAGTCAAAGGTGCAGTCTATCATTGGATTCAAAGAGATCATAGTCCTACCGGGTGAGATTCCTTGGAAGTTGGATCAAAGGCTAAAGTGCACAATTCCCTATCTGATATGAATCTGACAAATGGATAGCACCGCGAATGGTTTGTAGTGTTGCTAATGCCACATCTGAGTAACGCACTATCACAACATAAGTTAACGACTCAAGCAGAGGCCTTAGAGATCGCGACGAGGCTACATGAAACCCCGATGCGGGATCCTAACTTGGGAGTTCAGTAGATCCACACGCAGTTTAAAACTTATGCCTTGACATGCAGATTCTGAAACAAGATAGGATAGCTCGCTCGAAAGTGCGCAAAGAGGTGTGGTGCATAAAATTCAAGGGTCAGGGTCATGATAAGGACCACTGCTCGGTGTTCGCGAATTACCTCGCGGGAGGAGGACTGATGCTGTTAAGGTCAAAAGCACAAGCAGGACCTAGTGCAGTGCTTACTTTGTGGTGCGCAATTTGTCAAAAAGGAGGGAAACACACTATGGACAATTGCCATTTCTTATAGATGTATACACAAAATTCATAGCAATTGTTCTATAACTTTAGTAGGTCAGTAGGACACGATGAGCACACTTGTAGAAGCTATGAGCTAATGATGGATAGAACTCCCACCTACATAGTTCAGGTCGAATCACGGCCCCTAGACTAGAATGCAGGAGTGGCGTGAATAGGATTTCAGGGGCGCAAACGAGGTCGAGGTGGAGGAGGACCTGGAAGAGGTCGCGGATAGCTGATATGCTACAATTTTGGAGGGCCAGGACATTATGCCTGTAATTGTATGAACCCAATGCATCCATTGTGTCTATACCATAGCTTGTTCGAACATGAGACAGAATATTGTCCTACACTGATAGCTAGGATACATGACAAGGGAGTGCTACCACATCACCCGACTTAGAACTTGCAGATGATAAGGTCTAAGCCACGTGAGGAAGATCCAAATGTGAACATTGTGCTCCAAAGTGGAATTGCAATGGGAGATGATAAAGGAAAACAGCCTGAAGATAGTACTTGGGTTCGCAAGGCTCTGATGAAAGAAGCTGAGTTTGATTTGGAGCATGCTAAGGAAAGCTTCATGGAAGCTAAGAAGAGCTTCATTGATGCCTCCACTTTAGGAAGCAAAGCTAGGCCAGAGCCAGAAATGAACCCATCTATGCTTACAATGTTTCTAGAAACATGCATGAAGCTACTGCGCGATAGTAAGGATGTAAAGGGATTACATGAAATCATTAACAGATGCATTGGGACCACGCTAGGAGAACTGTGCATAGTCCGGAAGATTGGAAAGCATAAGATGGAGACGAGAAGAGAAAGGAGGGTAACCACATAGATTGGAGAATATGAAATGGACGAAGTAATTCTGGATTTAGGATCGAACGTGAATGTTCTGCTGAAGTAGACATGGGAGCGCATGGGGAGGCCTATGCTGCAATGGTCTCCTATCTAGCTACAAATGGCGAACCAACAAAATATAATACCTATGGGGAGATTGCAAGGAATCACTGTGGATATTGAGGCAGCAAGCATGCTAGCAGGCTTTGAACTAATAGAGATTGTTGATGACAGCAATCCCTACCCTGCGCTCGTAGGAATTGATTGGGCCACTGACATGAATAGTGTGATTAATCTGAAGAAGTGCAAGATGATTTTTGAGAAGAAGTCTCTACACGTAGTTATAGCCCTGGACCCTACTGAAGGATTGCATTATACAGAACCGGTGCACAACTATGAAAGTGATGATGATTTGGACTGCATGTACAAAATAACTACGCGAGAGAAAGATTGGATAAATCCCACCATGAACAGACAGATCTCATGGGAACACGAAAGCTCCTGTACGTCGGATTCTGATGAGGAGATAGAGCAATGGCAGAACCAGTTACACAAGGTAACAATGATGAACTATAATATCATGACAAGATTGCTACACTGCGTGTTGACGGAAGTGAGGGATCTGCCTACTTATGATGGGTTAAGTGAGGTAGATACCTTCCTAGATAATTTTGTAAGGGAGGTGCCAAAAAAGCAACGTTTCTAGGCCTTGAATTGGGTACTGTGCGCTACGCCTACAAGGTGGTGGGGTACACATAAAGGGAGCTTTGAGCACTAGTGCGAATGTAGGAGAATGATGCACACATGGTTTGGGAAGCCTAAGATGTGACTAGCAGACAAGTATGGTGGACATGATGATCCGCGCACACACCTAGCCAAGTGGACGAAGGTCTATGGAGAAAAGCTAGAACCTGAGTGGGTGCACCTGTTCTATCATACCCTAGATGTTATACCCATGAATTGGTATATAGAGATGGAGCTCTACCATGGGAAAAGTGAATGGGATATCCTGTGCGAAGGGTTTATGATGACCTTCAGTTTTGAGGATAGATGGTGGGACAACATTGATGAAGTGCTAGAAGAAGTAAAAGAAGCTATCTTTAGGATACTACACGAGCGGTAGAATCGATTCATCCTGACTAGGCTACTCATAATATCTACGTGCTAGAATGTTATAATGTAATTTCTAAAGAAGAAGACCAAGATCAGCGGTGTTGGGTTGTGTTATATTTTTTCCATGACTAGCCAACGTAGTTTATGGGGGGGGGTTAGAGGGGGGGCAGAGCCCCCCCATCATTGTGTAGATTGCATAGCGGGGGGGAGGTCATGGGGGGGCAGAAGCCCCCCCTATCTAGAGGGTTTGAGTTGGGTGGGTAGCCCCCCTCTACAGGGTCCGCAGCAGCGCCCTGGAGAAAATTGTTTTGGACCCTATATTAGGTTGAGCGGACCTACCTATGGTATTGTGCATGGTTTTCGCACATGGTTTTGGACACGATGGTTTTCGGTCCATGGTATTGGATGCTTCGGCATGTATAAATATGTATTGTAACATTGAAAGGAAAACAATGAAAAATCAAGTTGGTAGTCCTGGTTTTGGGATCCGGGGGAAAATCACTATGTATATGTGTTTTATGTGTTATTCTCTCTCGCTGTTTATTTTTTGTGTTTTAGAATTCATATGCAGGTAATTTATATATGGGGTTAAAACCCACATTTGGTATCAGAGTTTTTTTGGCTTCAAGGGGACGCCTTTGTTGCTAAAGGGTTTTGCTCGGGCCTGTGGTAGACCTTGTTCAGTGGGAGATCTGCAGGATCGACTCTGGTGGTGAAAGAAGATGGCGAGTAGTGGAAAGATAGAGATTGAGAAATTTAATGGTCATAGTTTTGAGTGGTGGAAACTCAAAATGGAGGATCTATTGGTGGATAAAAATCAGTGGATCATGGTAGATCTAGGTACTAAACCAATGAGAGTGTATGATGAAGAATGTAAGGAGTTGGATTGGAAGGAAAAGAGCACGATACGATTGTGTGTCTTAGATTCAGTATTCCTGAAAGTATCAGGGGAAGCTATGGCGAAGGCTTTGTGGGACAAGTTAGGTTCTTTGTACCAATCTAAGTCTCTAGTGAATAAATTGTTCCTACAGAAAAAGCTGTATAACCTGAGGATGAAAGGTGGAGACTCGGTGACAGAACATCTGAATGCATTTAATATTGTGGTAAGTCAGTTATGGTATGTTGATATTAAAATTTCAGATGAAGGTAAGTGCATTAGTTTGTATAGTTCTCTACCAGATTCATGGGATAATCTGGTTATTACAATAGGTAGCAATGCAACTGCCTTGCAGTTTGATGAAATAGTCTCATCCTTGTCTGTATGAGAACGGTCCTAGAACATAAACAAAAATAAGTCATCGAATGGGAGATCTAAATCTAGAGGGAGATCTAAATCTCCAGGAAAACCTATAATGGTGGTGTGCTAGAAATGCGGAAAGGAAGGGCACTACAAAAGGGACTGTAAATCTAAAGCTCCTGACAAAGCAAAGGGATCTGATGATGCTCCTTCTGTAGAGGTGAAAACCACCTCAGATGAAGGTGGGGATGTGTACTTGGCTTCTTCAAGTACACATGTAGATCATGAGACATGGTTAATTGACTCAGGTGCATTGTTTCACTTCACTCCTGATAGAGATTGGTTCTATGAGTATGAGAAATACGATGGTGGTGATGTCTTCTTAGGGGATGATAGGAAGGCTAGAATCATTGGTCACGGAAAAGTAAAGTTGAAGTTGCAAGGTGGAAGGGTTAGAACACTTCCGGGTATTCTGCATATTCCTGCATTGGCTAGAAATCTTATTTCTGTAAACAAGTTGGATTCCTCTCACTGCCACTCATGAATCATCTTGTGAAGGAAGTAACTCACACTCCCTCTCACCTAGGTGCAACTCTGAAATTGATTACTCCTCACCTCCCAGATGTGAACATGAAATTTCATATAAACACCTCCACTCTATCCGTGCCATCACCTGTCACTTTTCCAAAGCAGCTGGACTGATCCCAGGAATACAAGATCTTCCATACACATCAAAGAAGCCAAATACCACCCTCATAGGAGTTGTTGTCTCATCAGTGGAAGAAGTAGTTCTTGCTACTCTCTAAGGTCTGGCAAAAGATGTTGATAACAGAGACAAACCTTGAGTCTTCTGATAGGGAGAACATGACACCCTCGTTATCATGGCCTTAGACTTTGGTACAAGAGGCAGAGGGGAAGGAAGTGGAGGAGGAGGAGTCGAAGATGAACCAACCGACTCATAGGCACAACCATCAGATTCTGAAGAGGATGAGGAGGATGATGAAGAAGAAGACATCGCAGACCAAAACTGGGAGTGGATGTGTCAGGGACTATTGGCTCTCAGAGGTGCTTTGCACAAGATGCCAAAGAGTTCGAAGAGGATGTTGAAAAAGTATGATCCTAACAAAACAGTGAAGGAAAAAGACCACTTGAACAACTTCTACCTACAACTCTAGACTTTTTCCATGTACTTTGGATGGCCGAGTAGCGGTATGGTATCACATCCTTCCTGTCAACTCCATCCAGAACTGGGGTATGTTCAATAGAATGTTTTTGGAAAACTTTGTTGATGACAAGACCCCTACCATGTTGATCAAAGAGTTAGGAAGTCTCAAGATGGAGTCGAAAGAGAAAGTGAAAGACTTTAATCAGAGGTGTTTACACATATTGAACAAGTTTCTAGTAGACATAAAACCTCATGACTTCATCATTGTCGACTATTACACATCTGCACTCCCAAGCAGTATTGTGAATTTTCGTCAAGAGAACTGCGAAACCAACATTACTTAAAATTGAAAAGAGGTGATTCCTATGGAAAAATACCTGTGTGTGATTGGAAGTCATCAAGGATGATGAACCAGCAAAGGACTCCAAAGATGTGAGCAGGAAGTGCCAGGATGTTGCGAGTAAGGGGAAAGACAAGGAAGAAAGTGACATTGAAACCCTTACTCGTCTTGTCAAAAACTTGACAACAGAGGTGTTTGAACTAAAGCAACGAATATTTGAGACATCTCCTAGCAGTCAACCTCCCAGACAATAGAAGAGGAGCATGTCATCAGGAAGCAAAAAATTCCCATCTAAAACTGTGCAGAGCTCCAGCTTAGTGTTCCAGATGGAAATGTGTGTGAAATCTGATTTTTGCTCGTTCCATGAAGACCATCACACGGAAAGGACTTGTACGGATTGGAAATGATTTGTGGACTCAGTGTACAATGGTATGAGAAATGTGGTAAAGAATGTGAAGTGTCAACCGAAAGATGAAGATGATGAAGAAGATGCTGGATGTGATGAGGCACCAGGTGTTGGGTAGGTGATCAACGTGCATCAATGTGCATGTGCAACACAGAAAACGAACACTGAGAAGCAACCCCCAAAGAAAAATGGTGGATACAATCTCAGAAGTCAAGGGGCTCCCCTTACTATTGGGGAGTTGTAAGAAAAGCTTGAACTGATGAGGAAGGTTGATCTACCAGCCATCCCTAAGTAGAAAGCACAAAGAAAGCCTGGGAAGACAACTGCAAACAAGAGTACATCCATGATCTGTAAACTTCAAAACACTTCACCGGAGAGTACAAACACAGGTCTAACCCTAGACACCTCGGTGAGTTTACCTACTCTTGACTACAATATTGTTGAAGATATGAAGAAAACACGTGCAAACATCTCTTTGTTCGAGTTAGCTAAGCTCAAGGGTCAGCGGGATATTATGTTTCGTGCATTGGGGAAAACATCCATAGAGAGCACAACCTCTACCAACAAGGGAGTAAGCACATTTCCCGATTCACTCAAAACTATGCTCAACACACTCCGGATGGAAGAAGAAAACTCTGTTTTCCCTCCATTCTTGCTGTCATTTGAAATATTTAACTACAATGTTCACAACTACTTGGTTGAATCTGGCGCATCAGCTAATAGCATGCCACTCTCCATTGCCAAGAGGATCAATGCGCAATGGAGCAATACATCTGCACAGATCATCCAACTAGATAGAACATGCGTATCAACCATTGGTGAACTACGGGATGTGATCATCTGATTATCTCATGACAGTCATGTTCACCAATGCATCAACATTGTCATTGTGGACATACCGGAAGCATACAGCTTACTGCTTAGCAGAGACTGGTCCAACAAGTTGAATGGGTACTTTTCCACAGACTAGTAACAATTATGGCTTCCATACCAGGGAAAAAGTAATCAGATCTGGGTGTTATCCGAGAGATACATGAACCATAATGTCACTCCCATCAATGGTGAGAATGAACCGTTGGCTTTCGCAGAACTCATGTTCAGAAACTGCCTCTTGGATACACAACTAGGGTGTTATCTCGCACAGCCAGCTCCAACCCCACCATGCATGTAGTTGGATCTCCTTCCTTGCCCAACTGATGGTAATGAAACATGTACAGTACATTGTAACACTAATAGCAGTAGCAATAGCAGTAGTAGTACTAGCACATCAAGTGGTCTATGTACAGACAAGTTGTGGACCATGTATTTTGACAGATCAAAGACACAAGATGGCTCTAGAGTCAGGTGTGTCTTGATAGACCCAAAGCACAAGAAACACTTGATCTCAAGTCACTTGGAGTTCAAGTGCACGAACAACACTGCTGAATATGAAGCACTCATATTGGGCTTGTACAAAGCCATTAGCGTCAATGTTGTTGTGCTCAAAGTGGTAGGTGATTCAGAAATCATGGTACGATAGGTACATAACAACATACACTATTTATTACCTCATCTCAAAATTTATCGACAAGAGGTATGGTGACTGATCTCTAAATTCCAAGCTTTCAATATCATTGTTGTGCCAAGAATGCGTAATGCAATTGCCAACTGCTAGGATGACACCACTTAGGGATAGGTTTAATGTTGAAATTTTGTATAAACCTTCTATCCTTGATAACATAAATAACTTACGCATTTTTTATGATGATCAATATATACTGCACTTCATGGCTAACGTTGATGTCTTGAAGGATGCAGCGATTGACGAAGATGAGCACGAGCAGTCTCAGTAAGCCGCAACTGATGACAAGAAAGGAAACCTCATCCCCAAGGGTGTGGTATCTCTCAAAAATCTCTACCACTTGTAGAACCTCTTTCAAGGTCCAAGGAATAACAAAACCCATAGTTCCACCATGATGCATGAACAGATCAACCTCAGAACAAAACAAGATCCGAAGTTCATCAATCTCGGTACGTGTTGAATGTCACAGGAGCGACAAGCCTTTATCTGCTTGTTCATGTAGTATCATGATGTGTTCGTGTGGACATACGATGATATAAAAACATATGACACATGAATAATCCAACATGTGATTGTGATCAAAGAAGGGTTCAAGCCACTTCAGCAGAACCTAAGAAAAGTACATCTGTCTCCTGAACCCCTCATACAGAAAGAACTGACTAAGCTGTTGGATTCTCGGATCATTTACAAAGTTTGTCATTCTACGTGAGTTTACAACTTAGTTCCTATACGTAAGAAGTCTGGGGAGATCTTCTTATGCGTTGATTTCTAAAACTTGAACCACACCTTAGACAAAGACAACTACCACGTATCGTCGATGGAACATATTTTACAGACAGTATCTGGAGAAGAAATGTTTTCTTTGCTCGATCATTTTTTGGGATACAACCAAGTTATGGTAGCGAAACTTGATAGATTAAAATCTACCTTCCGTACCAAGTGGGGAACGTTCACCTACAAAAGAATGCCAGTTGGGCTTGTGAACACATGCGCAACCTTTCAGAGCGCCATGGACATCGCCTTCTGTGGAGTTATCAGACAGAGCGTAGTGGTTTATCTTGATGACGTGAATTCCTTTTCCAGAAAATGATCAGACCACATATGCCATCTGAAGAAGATATTCGAGTGATGCCAAAAATACGGGATATCTTTGAATCCCAAGAAGACCGTATTTTCAGTGTCTGAGGGGAACCTCCTCAGGAACATCATTTCCAGAAGTGGGATCAAGGTTGATCCGGACCGAGTTTGGATGATTACACAGATTCCTCACCCAGCCAACAAGAAAGCCATGTAGACCTTCCTGGGAAAGATCAACTTCCTCTGGAAGTTCATCTCAGATTATACACAGATAGTGAGACCTATGCAAGACATGATCAAGAAGGATGGAGCCTACATCTAGGGTAAGAAGGAAAAGAATGTATTCACCCGTATCAAGTAGGCTATAGTAGACTCACCTGCACTTTACCACCCCAACTTTAACAAGGATTTCTTGCTATACACCTTCGCCTCCGAAAATTTTCTTGTTGCTGTACTCACTCAGAAGGATGAGCTGAACCATGAATGTCTCATCTCCTTCATGAGTGCAAGCATGCAGGGACCCAAACTCAACTACCCCACCATCGATAAGAAAGCATACACAATATACAAGGAGGTGAAACACTTTAAACCCTACTTGCTGAAGAACCATTGCATAGTCTTTGTGCCACACCCAGTAGTTAGATCACTTCTTGTACAACAAGAGCTGGGTGAAAGACATGTGAACTGGATGATAGTATTGCAAGAGTATGATCTTGACATTAAGCCAGTTCACACTATCAAGGGTCATGGTCTCTGCAAACTTGCAGCTGAAGCAGTCCATGCACTGGAGGAGGAAGAAGAGCTTGATGGTTGGGAGAAAGAAATCGAGATGTACGATGTAGAGTGATCACCACCCACTTCATATGGAAACACTTGGTATGAAGATGTGCACGAGTACCTTGAGCATGGCACCCTACCCTCTCACTTCTCCATGAGATAGAAGAGGGCACTTCACCTCAAAGCATTACCTTATCAATTGATGCACGGAGTGCTTTACAGAAGGCACAACAACATAATTTTGCTCAGGTGCCTGGAGGCACATGATTCAGAGAAGGTCTTGCATGATCTGCATGATGGACTAGTCGGGGGCCATTTCGCGGGGAACACCACTGCACATAAAGTCATGCGAGCTAGTTTCTACTGGCCCACATTATTTAAGGATGCACATGCTTATGCCCGCAAGTGCCTGGTCTGTCAGTGGTGCGCTGGCCAAACACGAAGGTCAGCAGCTCCGTTGCAACCTGTTGCAGTGAGTGAACCATTTCAACAGTGGGGCTTAGACATCATTGGGAAAATATTCCCACATTTGTCGAAACAACACCACTACATCTTGACATCTACAGATTACTTCACGCGGTGGATAGAAGTAGTTCCGCTTAAGCAAGTGAACGACCAGGAAGTCATCAACTTCCTCCAGCAGAATATCATCTCACGATTTGGCGTTCTGGTATCACTTGTTTTTGACAATGCAACTTAATTTTATTCCTTAAAGCTTTATGATTTTGCATTGCAATATGGTATCATGCTTAAAAAATCAACTAACCACTACCCGGAGGGAAATGGTCTCACTGAATCCATAAATAAAAACCTTATGCGCATCATCAAGAAGACCATTCACTCTGAACATCAAAACTGACACTCTTCTTTGACAAATGCTTTATATGATGACCGTGTAACACCCAAACCATCTCTGAACACTTCGCCATTACTTCCTGGTTTATGGAAAATAAGCCATCCTCCCGCCAAACATCTACTTGCCTTCTCTCCAATAATCAAAAGAATCTCAAGGCAAGACTTGTATATTAGTTCAGTGTGGGATGAATACACTTCACAAGTTGCAAGAAGAAAGGATGAAAGAAAAAGAAAAATTCACACTCCACCAGAACCATATCAAGAGATGGTTCGACAAGAAGTTTACAAGGAATGCTAACTTCGATGTGGGTGACTTAGTCTTGAAATGGGATAAACCCCATGAAGACAAAGGAAAACATACGAAGTTCCAGTCCCTGTGGATTGGTCCATACACTATCCAGGAAAAGCTTGGCCCACACACATACCATCTGCAATCACTTAATGGGAGGATTGAAAATCTTCCTATCAATAACCAAGACTTAAAGCATTATTTTCAATAAGTCGAGGTCGATGCCCCGCGCCATGTACATAGTCTGTTTACTACATGTTGTCTTTTTGCTTTGATTTGCTATTTTTACTTCACTTTGTTTTGTTTTCTTAATATCATGCAATTTTTGGTTTTGTCAATAAGTGCTTCCCTCTACTGAGTTAAGGCTTTTGAATGAGTATGTGGCTGAGATCCAAAGAGTCTTATGACACTATAGCACTTGGCCAGTCCTGTGTCCGTCTTCTCTGTGCTTGATTATAACCTTCGGCCGATGAAGTATTGACGCAAAATATGAGTGTCTATAAGGGAAGCTCTGGTCCAACCTTGAACCTGTGTCCACACTAGAAAACCCCAAGCCTATACTCAGTCTTCTGCTCTGTGTCTTCAAGCTCATCCAACTAGTAGAAATGAAGAAGGGGAAAATCTAAATGAGCAAACCTAAATCAGAGGTATTACATGCGTCTCTGAAGGAACAACCTCTTCTTCTCTCAATAATTCAGGATCCATATTCCACCCCAAAAATAAATAAGTTCCTATGCACAGTCCTCTTTTAAAAAAAATACAAAGGTGAAATAAGAGAAAGGCTTTCTGCGCAGAGAGGTGAAGCATGCAACTCCACCGGGGTACTGACTAGGCTCGCTAGTAGTGGAGAGCTGCGAAAGTTCCTGCAAGACTCCATTGGGGTACTGTCCAGGCCTACTAGTAATGGAGCAACACCAGAGATGAAAACTTATACTCTGAAAATTTTAAACTCACGAGCCAAACTACCCTTCCCGGTTTGAAACATTGTGATCAAGCTGAAACTTGTTGTTGTGTTTGACTGAGTTGGAAAAAGGTGAACCATGTCTACCCATGGGGTAAGTGGGGAAACCGAAGTAACCCGCATAGGAATTCAATACTCCCTAATAGACCAAGGCCCTGCGTTGTCAATGAACCGAGACAGAGAAGCTCGTATTCAACCAGTGTGTCACCAAGTGTTGTAGCGCTGCAACACCCTCCAAAATTTTGGCTTGCATCCAATTTCAGAGCCTTCCTTATTTTTTCCTTGATGATTGAAAACACTCGGGCTCATCTCATGAGCTTGTGTCGAGTCTTTACACCCTCTTTGCTGCACCATTCACCAGTCATCTTTTAGCATGTTGGTTGCAATGTCATGCTTGCGATCTTGTTCTGGCTATGTTCAAGGTCTACCTTGTAGGTTTTAACCCCGTACAAAAATTACCTGCATACGAATTCTTAAAACATAGAAAATAAACAATGTGAGAGCATAAGACATAAAACACATATACACAGAGATTTCCCGTGGATCCAAAAACCGAGACTACGAGCTTGATTTTTCATTATGTTCCTTTCAATGTTACAATACACATATATATATATATATGCCGAAGCATCCAATACCATGGACCAAAAACCATCGCGTCCAAAACCATGTGCGAAAACCATGCACAAAACCATAGGTAGGTCCGCCCAACCTAATATAGGGTCCCAAAAATATAACACAACCCAACATGCCTTTGTGTGTACAATTTGTGTTTGCTATGTAAGCATTTGTCGCAATTACACACGAAGTTGTATGCAATGTTGTGCAAGTGTCGTCATGATCATTCAACGATATATCTCAAGTATCGCACTTGTCGTTCTCACCCTTCAGTCAATCACACTAAGCATATCTTATCTTTTTGGTTTGAGGTGTCTTATCATCGAGACATGTTGAGTGTCTATTCACAAGGTCATTTATACACGAGTTCACTCGCTCACACACTTAACCATTTTGCTGAAGATCTATCGACCAGAACACCCTCCATCAGTCGAACCCTCACTGAGCTACACTGCGCAGTCTCAGCTCTTAGTGACTGTTGAATAGTAAAAAGGGTCTCTTTAACCTCTGTTTACCCTACATTAATTATCAATCTAGGTACGATTTTTTATCTCAAGAGTGTACTCAGCCTGAGGTGGTCACTTGTTCAAGAGTAATGCTAGCAGTATAGTGCTTTACAAAAGTAAATAAATGTTGGAAACAAATTCTAATTGTAATAGCAAGAAACTTAAATGCTTTGCAACTAAATCAAGAAACTACAACAATCATCAGTCAAGGATGCAGTAATCATAACTCTTTCCCCTGTAAACTGCTGTAAATGAAAATCAATCAAAGATAAGATCTCCAATCTGGGAACTAGACAACAGTGGTCAATGTTCTCTACAGTTGTAGATCTTTCTATTCACATCAAAGCAAATGCTGGAAATAACAATTCAATTAATAGAAAAGGAACAACAACTAATCTATTAAAAATATCGAACATCAAAGCTTAATCTACATTAATGAATTAAGCAACAATCTTAACTGAAAGGAATTAAACAACAATCTTTAACTAATGAAGGAATTGAACAACAATCTAAGAAAGGAACAACAAACCTAAGTAAGTCTACAAAATATTGAACAACAAACTTAATCAAGTGTAAACACACAGTGAATCTAGAATGATTGAATCAATAATCTTATTTTAGCATAATAAGCATTAACCACAGTTATAAGGAAACAACAATTGCGATGATAATGGAACAGTAATTTGAATGAACGGCAATCATAATTATAGGTAAACCGTAGCTAAATTAACAACAATATTAATCTGTAAATGAACAGTAATGTCAATCTGTAAATGAACAAAAATGTCAATCTGTAAACGAATAGCAATATCCAAATTAGACAATGCGATATTATTTTAGAATGAATAGCATAACATTTTTAGTTGCAAATAATAATATTACTATTCAATTACGAATTCAATATAACAGAGCAAGTCAATAAAATGTTAAGGAACAAAAGATTACTAAATAAAGTAAGTAAAGGAAAATAATGATACAGAAAGCAAGTGATCCACTAGGGCCGGGCCCTTAGCCACCAGGGACGCACTGTTGCAGTTACTCCAGAATCAGATAATGGAACAACAATGAAGTTTATGTATTAATCATAAAAACAGAGTTACAGTGATCGCTTTTTAAAGGGAGTCGATGATCAAAGTTCAGATTGCAACAAAAAATTCTATAAATCAACAATAATCCGCCCCCTGGGCTAGAAGCACTGTCCCTTTTTATAATGGTCAGGCAGAAATACCAAAAATATAGATAGCCTTGAGGTAGCGATAGCTCACGATCAAAGGATCCTAAGGGATTTTCCATATCTTTAATCTTCAATTATCTTTTTGTCCTCTTGCGCTAATACCGCATTTCTTCTTCCTTTTCTTGGCCCATGTTCTCCGATCTCGATTTCCTTGTCTGGATGCGGTTTCTTGTCAAAGGGACAACAGTTGGTTTTTCCTTGTCGTTTCCTCCAGAATGGTGATTTTGCATTTTCTTCTCTTTCTGCGTAGAAAAAGACAATAATTAGTCATTTTACATCAATCTCAATTCCCCTTAATTCTATGATAATCCTTTATCATATGACCATCTTAGAATGCAAAAAAAGTTGTGATTTAAAGGAAAATATAGAGAAATAAGTGGCAATTACATACCTTTTCTAATGCTCAACACACCCCCCTGGTTACCCCTTTTCATGCCCTCATGAAAACATTGTAATTGACATGCAAGGTAGTTAGGGAATAGGCTGGAGGAGGATTTTGAGTCAGTGGTCTAAAACCATGATTTCTAGCTAAGACTTCAAAAATATGCCCTGTCTAACCTTAAGGAAATTCATATAAGGCTCTATATCTTGGTAAAGAATACCAAATGATTTGACTCCGAAACCTACAGCCTAACCAAGACGGGCCTTCTCTCAAGATGAGGTCACCGTAGGTAATCAAGTGATCAACAGCTAGCTTAAAATTCTCATAATTGAATGGCTCTCTATTTTGGATATTCTGATTGGAAGTCTGGTATCAGAATTTGGCTGCTGCTATGGCAAGGTCTTTGATGGTTAGGAAGTATTCTACCCCTTGCTGGATGACTGCTATGTGAATAGGTCCCAATGTCTGGATCACACCCTTCGTTCTCATTAAGCTTCTATGCTTATTCCAAAGTTGCAATGGGTTTCTAGGTTCACCCCTTACCCACAGATCTAACCCGTTCTCCTGTCTCTAAAAGGTATTGTAGGCTTTAAGCCACTTTATCTGGTTAACAGCAAAAAGAGATAAATGCCTGAAGCTGGATATCACCCACAAAAGGGCTAGGGTTTTTTTCTGTTTCTCCATCCAACACGAGATTATGCAAATAAAACTCGCATAACAATCACAGGACTTTCACCCCGTAATGCTTGCAACAGTTTATGAAATCATTACCGGTACGGGACGGGAAGGGACGGTACGATGGCCCCATAGCAGCACACATATCCCCCCCGCAAGCCAGACATAGCCTGTCTCATTCCCAGGAAGTTGCATTCCCAGGATAGGAGGTCTCCGATAGCCAATAGTCATCGACTGAAGGTCATTGCCAGGAGTCATTGCCAGGAGTCATAGACGATAGCCCATTGCCAGGATTCAGAGCCAGGAGGACTAGACACAGGAAGACTAGTTGCCGATCATAGCTAGAAGGTCATTGCCAATAGTAATCATTATAAGCCGGTCATAGCTTGGCTTTTATACTCGGCTGCTTGGCTAATCGAATGGGAAAATCAATTGCTTGGATACTCAGCTTTGCTCCCGGGCTACCATTGATGTTCTTTACCTGCTGTTGTAACTTCTGATATTTCTCTTGAGGAACAGTTTCCTGTGTGAGCTTTTCTATCGTTTTTTAGGCTTGTGCCAAATCTTTTGTAGTTTTACTATCCTCGGGTCATTATCCATCATGACATTTTTGGGCTGGAGATCTACTTGGATCTCCTTATTGCGCCATCTGGTTTTTATGGTCTATGTTTCCTTCTCACGAACTGTCCAGTTGGTCATGATGCTAGAGGACAATGCCTTTGTCTGGACTTCCTTATCACAGATTGGTGTGTTTTCTATTTGTGCTTCTACATTTCTAACAACCACATGTTGTTCCTTGCGGTCCTAAATAATAACGGGTTTGACTTGAGTCCTCTTAGTCTTCTTCTTATGGGGTTTTGCCTGGGTGGCTACATGCTTTGCTCCAGGGGTTCTTTTTGAGCTTTTCCCCATTTTTAGGACCCTTATTTGTTGTCGAAGTTGTTTAATTACATTAAGTAATCTATGTTGTTCCTTTCACAACTTTTTGATTTCATTTGTTTTCTTAGAAGGAACAGTTGTTTCTTTTCTTGGGCCTGAGATTTGTTCTTCAGGGATTGTACCCTTGCCTTGGCCAATTTCCATGTTTCTAGCTCGGAACACTTCTTCAGTGTCCTCATCCTGCTGATTAGATTTTTTAGGAGTGAAAACCCTAGGTTCATCTGCTATCTCCTGGGCAGCTTCTTCTTCTATTTCTTCTTCATCGTGCATTTCTTTGGGTGTACTCTGACTGTGAGAAAATTGTTCATGAGATTGTTCTTCTTCTTCCTCCTCATCACCCATCTCCCCAGATATACTCTTATCATGAGCAGAGTGTTCCTGAGATTGCTCTTCTTCTTCCTCCTCGTCACACATCTCCTCAGATGCACTCTTATCATGAGAAGAGTGTTCTTGCGGCCCTTCTTCGGTATCGGGGTTGAGTGGGCTGTGGGGTTGGACATACTTGCCCATATTGGCCAAAATTCGGGCCAATTCATCTTCTTGCAAAGGGTTTTGCAATGGAATTCTGTTGTGTTGCTCATCTTCCTCCCCTTCTTCCTGACCGGATTGCTCAGTTTCCTCTTCTGGTTCCTCTTCTTCGTTTTCTTCTAATTCTTCTTCATTTTCCCCTCCTTCAAGTTGTGGGGGTTGCTCATCCTCTGAGTCGTGTATTTCTATAGGCTGGCTACTGTTTCCTTGGGAATTTCCTAGCATTCCTCTGCTTCTTCCCAATCTGACAGATTGTCTTCGTTTTTGTGGCCTTATTGATGTGCTAGCGATGTTTTTTCATTTTGGGGCTGGTAAAGCCAGTCCCCCATCTATCGAGAAAATCAATTCTTCCAAACTACTTTGTTGTTGGGCAAGACTATAACTAACTATGAGCTGAATTAAACCATGATGGCTTACTACTAATTCTACATGGTGAGATTTTCTTATACTTTGGGCAACGTCATGCAATAAAAAATTTAAGTACGCAGGCAAATTCACAGCACATTTTTGTTTTAATACAGCTAACAGTTTGAGATGGCGTTGTCTTACCACGTCTTTTCTGCCATCGCAAGTGATGTAGCTCTAGACAATTCTGGCCAATTTTTCCCAAGGCTCTCCCAAGGTTGCCGGCAGGACTCCTTTGCCTTTGATAGTAAGGTTTTGTCCTTCGTCCTGGAAGATGGTTATAGTGTCTTGCAGTCTCATATTCTTCAGGGTCCATACTAGTCCAACAGCTGGTAGTCCTAAAACTTCAGCAATTATCTCATTTGTTACTGCTATTTGTCTCCCCCTCACCATGGAATGGTCTTCCTGCAGATTCTGTAGAAATTCAATTGCCACCGTCTTGTTAGACTGCTGTATATGGTTAAGGTAGGCTATCCATCGTGCCCTTACTAAGATTTCGCGTGCAGCGTCAGAGACCATTAACACCTGTGGTTTGCTACAAATTGATCTACCTCCCATTTTGTTCAAGCTTAGCACACTGTAAAAAAACACAGAGATGACGATGGAACAACAAGCTGTTCAAATTTTAGCTCACTGTTAAAAAAACATAGAGAAGATGATGGAACATCAAGCTGTTCAAACTTTAGCTCACTGTTAATTTTTACAGAGCAAAACATAGAAATGGCGTTGGAACAACAAGCCATGCATATTGGGAAATACAATACCGTTAGACTTGCTATTCCTGAGTTTTGATGGAGTCATAATACCTCAAAATAATGAGTTGACACGTATGCTATTGAATTATGGAGATCACCCGCGCCCCCCTGAAATGTGATAGGCCGTCCTCGACCGGAAAGTAAAGGAGCAGCATGCTGAACTACAATCGTATAGTGGAATAAAGGAACAACATATAGATCCATGACATGTTTACAAAAATGAGCGGATTACTAAAATCGAGGCTTATGATGGAAATCGCTAATAAATATGGAAATGCCATGATATGATGCATAAAATAGAGGATAGGACAACTGACATAAGTAAAAGTTCTTATGCGGTCATTATCTACTTTAGCCATTATGATTGATTTATAAATAATTTTCATGTATAAAAGGTTTGAAAGGATTATATAACATAATCTCATTTGAAATCACTATAAAGATATAAGAGGAAGGGTTTATAATGACTATTGGTGTATGAAAAATATGACTTCAATACCATCAGCAGAGCTCTGTTGCCCACCGGTGTCCATAACCTTGATAGAGTTGCTTATTTCAACCTTTGAACCATAATCCTTTGTGTATGCCTAGGAAAGTGCTGTGCGATGTCAAAATGGAGGCCATTGTGCGGGCTTGGTAACTAGATGAATCACAATTCCATTCACTAGAAAGGAGTGAAAGGTGGGCATGCTAGCTCATGATGAGACCTCCTGTTCCAAGGAATTTTTATTTTTCTCATGTGCCTCTTGGATCATATCCCTGGTGTGGTGGCCATAGTGGGAATGCCACTTCACTTTCTTCCTTATGATCATGGTAGGTTGGCTCTTGATGAGACCCCCTATCCTTCATCTGACAAATCATGTTAGTAATCATATAGATATGTATCTTTTCTTTTTTTATTATTTTCTTTTATATAGCACTTTCCTATTTATATACAGAGGGTGGCTCAACACTCCTTAAGAGTAGGGATGGTGGAAGAAGTCTGAACATCTCAATAGAGGAAAATATGCCCTTATTCTTATTCAATAATAATGATCAAAGAGAATTATGGGGATTTAGAAAGAACCATCATGATAAAAATAATCAATCAAATTGGTGTTAGTGAAAATAAAGACAACAAAGTGATATAAATAGTTGTGTCCTTTCCTCTTTTCTCTTATCAATTCAAAGCAATTTCTTTAAAGATAATGATTTTTCTTTGGTTTGCTGATTTCAGTATCCTCTAGTTTTTGTATTCTCACAGAAATGTATAGTTGTGCCTTAAATGACCATCATTCAAAAAATCCTCTAAATGGTGAAACACACATACACATAAAAAGAAGAAAAATGCACTTAAAAAGTGTTGTTCTTTAGATGGAACAACTATTGTTTCTTTAGAGGGTCAGAAAAAGAACATCTGCATGCAAAACCTGCAGTTCCTTTGAGAGGAACAACGAGCAAAAAAAACATACTTGAAACTGTTGTTCCTCAAGAGGAACAGCAACTGTTCCTTAAGAGGAACAACAATTGTTCATTAAGAGGAACAACGGTTGTTTCTCAATCATAACAACAAATAAACAAGCCTGAAATAAAATAACAAAAATGTGGAAATGTTGTTCCTTCAGAAAGGAACACAAAAAACGAAAGTGTTGTTCCTTCAAAAAGGAACAGAAAAAAACGTAAATGTTGTTCCTTCGGAAAGGAACAACGAAAATGCGAAAGCGTTGTTCCTCCGGAAAGGAACAACAAAAATGAAGGTGTTGTTCCTTCGGAACGGAACAACAAAAAAACGAAAGTGTTGTTCTTTCAGAAAGGAATAAAAAAAAAACGAAAGTGTTGTTCCTTCGAAAAGGAACATCAAAAACGAAAGTGTTGTTCCTTCGAAAAGGAACAATAAAAATGCGGAAACGCTATTCCTTCGGAAAGAAACAACAAAACGTGAAAGTGTTGTTCCTTCGGAAAGGAACAACAAAAAGGTGGAAATGTTGTTCCTTCAGAAAGGAACAGCAAGATGGAAAATTGTTGTTCCTTCTGAAAGGAACAGTAAAAGACCGGAAATGTTGTTCCTTCATAAAGGAACAACAAAATGCAAAAGTATCGTTCCTTTGGAAAGGAACAACAAAACAACAGAAATGTTGTTCCTTCAGAAAGGAACAACAAAATGAAAAAGTGTTGTTCCTTTAGAAAGGAACAGCAAAACGGTGGAAATGTTGTTCCTTCAGAAAGGAACCGCAAAATGCAAAAGTGTTGTTCCTTCAGAAAGGAACAATAAAATGGAAAAGGGTTGTTAACTTCAAAAAGAAACAACAGAATGGTGAAAGTGTTGTTCCTTCGGAAAGGAACAACAAAATGTAAAAAAAATTGCAAAAACGCAAAAATCTGTACAGAAAGTAATTTATACAAGAAGAAAAAGAAAAATTTATATACAAAATTTAAAAGCAATGAAATTACTTAGTGAACCAATGCCGAGGAAGAATTATTTTCCCTAGCAAGAATCTGCATATCAGAATCTCCCTGGAGTTGCTAGTAGAAGGATTCCTAAGTAAGCAGTTTATGGTACAGTCGCACTTGATGGCCATTTGCTTTAAAGGTATGTCCAGATCCATCAATAGTAGTCAAAGTAATGGTGCCATTTTCATGCGCTTTCTGGATTTCATACGGTCCAAGCTAGCGAGTCTGAAGTTTTCCCATAAAATCCTAAAACCTTGAATCATATAGGAGTGCCCAATCTCCTTTGTGGAAGATTTTCTTTTTTATCAGGGTGTTGTGCCATTTTGCTCTCTGTTGTTGGATTAATGCAGTGTATTGGTGAGCGGAGGGCCTAATTTCATCTAGCTCGTTAATTTGATGTAATCTATTAGCTCGGGCCTCATTTAAATCTAGACCGATCTCCTGTGCTATTCTTAACATTTGCATTTCGAACTCTATTGGAAAGATGGGTTCGTTTCCAAATACTAGATGATATGGTGAATAATCGGTGGTGTTTCTCCACGTTTTTCGGTATGCCCACAGGGCTTCTGGCAATCTTGAAGCCTAATCACGTCTGTGTGATGCAATGGTTTTTGTTAATATTTCCTCTATCACTTTATTCATGCTCTCTACTTGGCAATTTTCCTATGGGTGATACGGAGTGGTAATTTTGTGTTGAATGTGATAATTTTTTAATGTTGTAGCAATTTTATTACCTACAAACTATGGTCCTTCGTTCGTGATTATGTCTCTTGGGAGGCCATATCACACAAATATTTGGAATAGTTAATGAATCACAGAGTCCTTTGTAGCTCTTGGAAGTGCCTATGCTTCAACCCATTTGGTCACATACTCTATTGCCACCAGAATATATGTTTTCTGATTTGATGATGGGTTGATCGGACCAACAAAATTGAGTACCCAATGCTCAAATGGTTCGATTACTAGTTGTGGGTTTAAAAGCATTTTGTCGGACTGTCCAGGGCGTCTTGCTCTTTGGCAAATGTCATAGGCTTGAACAAATTTCTTTGTGTCTTTAAAGATTTGTGGGCTAGTAGAATCCTGTTTGCAGAAGCTTGTGACCAGTCCTTCGATCTACGAAATGTCTGCCACAAAGTCCATCATGACAGGCTTTCAGAATTTCAAATATTTCGTCTTCACAGACACATCTTCTGATGTGCCTATTTGCCCCTATATGAAATAGGTAGCCCACAATGCAAGAAAATCGGGTACTATGTTGCACAATCTATTTTTGTTCATTGGGGGTCAGATGCTTTGGTAATTTTCCTACTGCTAAATAATTTGCAACATCGGCATACGAGGGTGTCTTGATAGTAACAACAAATAAATGTTCATCTGGAAATTGATCTTCGACTGCTGCTGCGTCCACTGACTTCGGCATTCATGAGAGAAAATCAGCTACAGGATTCTCTTTCCCAGGTCAATCTTTCATTGTGATGTCAAATTCCTGCAATAAAATCAACCATCTTGTTACTCTACTATCTGTAATAGGTTTATTTGCTAAATATTTTATGGTAGAGTGATCTGTATATAAAACAACAGGATACCCAGTGATATAATACCTAAATTTATTTACAGCATGTATTACAACTAAAAATTCTTTTTCAGTAACAGTATAGTTTAGCTCAGTAAGAGATAAATTCTTGCTAATATAATAGATTGCATTTGGTTTTTGTCTTCTTCCTACCCAAGGACTACTCCAATAGCTGTGTCTGAAGCATCTGATGAAATTTGAAATGACAGGTCCCAATTTGGCCCTCTGAGCATTGGGGCTATTGACACAAGCTTTTTCAGATCCTCAAAAACATGGCCGCATTTATCTGTCCAATTAAAATCAACATTCCTTGTCAGTCCGTATAGAGGTGCAGCTATTTGAGAAAAATGTTCTATAAATCTCCTATAATAACCAGAAAATCCAAGAAAACTGCATACCTCTGTCTGTGTGGTAGGAGTAGGTATTAACAAAATTATTTGAATTTTGGTCAGATCTACCTGTATTCCACTCACTAAGATATAATGACTGAGGATGAGTCCTTCAGTCATCATCATATAGCACTTTTCGTGGCTCAAGCAGAGCGTGGTGGCGATACATCATTGTAGCACCTTTTCCAATGTGTCTAGTGATAGCTCAAAATCATCCCTGTATGGTGTGAAATCATCCATATATACTTCGAGCCCTTCATTTATTAAATCTAAAAAGATGCTGAGGATGGCCCTTTGAAATGTGGCAGGGGCATTGCATAGGCCAAAGGGTAGGACTCTATAGGCAAATGTTCCCCATGGACAGGTAAAAGTAGTTTTGTTCTGGTCTTTAGGGGCAATCTGAATCTGATTGTATCCATTGAAGCCATCCAAGAAAGAAAAGAATTTCTTTCCTGCTAATGTATTAATACCTGATCAATGAATGGAAGGGGAAAGTGGTATTTTTGGGTTTCTTTGTTTAATTCTCTATAATCTACACAAATCCTCCACTTTACATTCTTCTTTGGCACCACTACTAGTGGAGATACCTACTTGCTATCGGAGAACGGATACATAAAGTTTACATCCAATTTTTTTTGTAATTCAGCTTTCATAATGTCTTTCAGGTGAGGGTTGAGTCTCCGTTGGGGTTGGTGAATGAGTCTCACATCTTTTTCTGTATAAATGTGGTGAGTACACAGCTGGGGATCAATTCCCTTCATCTCTGGATAATCCCATGCAAAAGCTTCCTTATATTTTTTCAGTAGTTGGACCAACTTTTCTTCTTGTTCAAGAGTCAAGTTATTATTGATGTTCAAGGTTTTTCGTAGCTCAATCTCTATAGTTTGGTTGTTTGAAATAGAGGTAGTGGGTATTGTTTGATCATGAGTGTCTTTGAGAGGATCTTCTTCTAGTTCATTGTCAAATGCTGCCTCTATCATGTGACATTGTACATGGGATCTGGATTCAGCTTGGTTAATGAAGTTGTTAATAACATCATTCTCTGTTTGATCTATAAAATCGAGGGCATGTTCTATGGTTAATGGGGACCTAATGTTTTCTGTGAGGTATGATACAGGATGTTTGTTAGTTTTTATTATTGTTACAATTGGCTGGGCTGGAGGGTATAGAGCTAGATTCTTGATATTACTCCCTCTAGTTATAGTCATACTACCTTGTTGGTAGCCAATGTAAGCATCAACAGTCGCAATCCAAGGTTTACCTAGAATTAACGGGTGTCCATCGAGTCGGTTTTTGGGGTTTATTATCAGAAAGTCGACAGGATATTCCTAGGAATCAATGGATACCATGACATCATGTAGTGTACCTCCTGGCCTAACTAATGATCGGTCAGCCAGTTCTAATAAGGTGGAGGTTGGTTCTACCAATGTAATGCCCATTTTTTGAAAAATGGTGGTTGTTAAAATATTAATTACAGCCCCTAAATCAAGTAGGGCATTTGAAAAGCTTTTTCCATTGATTTGCACTGTCACTATTGGATTTCCTGGGTCTTCATATTTCACAGGTGCTTCTCTTCCAGATAACATATTAGATAGAGTGACAACTACTTGGATTGTTAGGTTATTTTTTATTCTCCTCCTTGGTTTTTTTATACATAGCTCTTTAATGGTTATTGCATATATCAGGATATCTTGGATAGCTTGGAGGAGTGGGATTTTTATATACAAATTCTTTAGTTCTCCCAGAATATCAAAGTCAGGATGTTCTATAGGGCACGGTATGATCAATCATTCTGGGAATGGGGGAGAAGATGTGGTTGCTTGGTCATGAGTTTGTTGTCCGACCACATCTTCTTCTTGTAATGGTTGTTCTGTAGGTAACTGATTTTCTACTTGAGCATGTTTCTCTCCCTCGGTTTCTATAATGCGCCCAGACCTTAATTGAAGGTCGTTGCACTCCCTTAGATCAGTTTCTAGTTTTTGTGTTTCTATTATTTGAATAGATTGAACCAGTGCGTTATTTGGGTTTGGGTTGGGTTTGGGTTGGGAGTTACGGTCTTAAGTTGGACTGGGGATTTTGTTGTAGTGCATATGGCACTGGCAGTGTAGGTTGAGGGAGTGGAATGGTTCCTGCTGGCTGATTCATTGGTCTTTGCCAGTTTTTCTACCAGGCTTGACTCTACGAAGTGGGAGGGGACCATTGTGTTGGATATGCATTGTTTTGCCAATATGGTGGAGCGTAGGGAAAATTAGGCCAATTAGATTGGCTTGTTTGATTCGGTCATGGAGATGATGAAGGAAATGGTTGTTGTGACCAATTTGAGAAGGGAGGTTGATTTTGCCACATTGTATTATATTGCTAAGCATGATATTGTGGAGGCTGGAAAGAAGAAGATAGATCAGAGGACATACCTGATTGTTGTGGCTGCCATTGGCGGCGCTGATTAAGTAGGTACACTGATTCTGGTTCTTCTTCTGCTTCTTTGTATACTGCTTTCAAACCAGAAAGTGACGGACAGTTTTCTGTGGAGTGATCTTTTGTACAGATAGAACAGACTTGAACTGCATCTAGTGGGCACTCTTTGTTGCTGTGTTTCTTTCTGTATCTAGGGCAGAATATTGCCAGATTTTGCTCTAATTCTGCTTATTTCTGTTTTGCTTGCATAATATCGAGCTGTGTTGTCAGATTCCCCAATATATCAGTTTTGAAATTCTCCAGTAAATTCTCGATTTCTGCGCGGGTTACTCCTTCTCCATAGATGTTGTTGTCTCTTGTGAATTTGTCATGTTCCGCTAGTTTTAGCCTTGTGCTGCCTCACGAACTCTTGATACATAAGTCAATAATGTCAGAAAAATATTCTTGATAAATGTCTCCTTTTCCCATAATATTTAATGTTTCAACCCATTGTTCCTTCATGCCTTTAATTAATGTTGTTTTTAATACATTTTTCAGGTAAGGTAATGATGCATAAGGAGATCTTTGAAGATTATACTTAAAACGTTCAACATATTCTTCTAGTGTTTCATTAGGTCTAGCAACCATCTGAAATATTTCATCCTTTAACTCTCTAGACCTACAATAATCCTGATATTTCTTCAGGAAAGCACCTTTCATATGATCTTAGTCATTTATAACACCTACACCTAACCCCATAAACCATCGTAAAGCAGCCTCTTTTAATGTAGAGAGAAATAGTTTCAGCTTTTGGGAATCAGTAGTCATACCCCCTACACAGCACATCAAATTCAAACAAAAATGCATTTGGATCTTCCGATGTCAAGCCATGGAATGTAGGGATATACTCGAGAGGAATGGCCTTCATAGGTGCATTAACTGCAGTATCTACAACGGGATATTGTAGTGTGGAGGTTTGGGGGGTTTGTTGGTTCTGGGCCATTTGGTCAAATATGTGCCAATAACCTTTTGGGATTTCTATGAGGGTATTCCTAGGCTGGCTAGAAGGAGCAAGAATGGCCTTAACATGAATGGCCTTAACAACACTTCCTTTGTCTAGGATGATGAGGGTTCCTTGCTGAACTAATGTATGGGGGGATTTTAGCTTTTCAGGTTCTTCATATTTGTTCTGGGTGATTTCTACAACACTTCCCTTATCTGGGCTACTTAATGGCTGAACTATTCCAAGAGGAGATCTTGGTTCTTCAGTTTCCCCTGTTTCTCCTCTTCCTTCGCAAAGAATACTAAGGTTCCCTTCTTGTAGTGATTTTGGGCTAGAATTCTCAATTTCTTGAAAATTTTGCTCCTCTGTTTGGCTGTGCACCTCAACGAAGGCTACAGATGGTGATTCTGTGGCCTGAAGGGAACTAGTAGGTTGTCTAGAAGCAACTTTTCTAGGTCCTACTGAAGGCTGAGATTCTGCTTTTTTTAAGGATTTCGTCTATAAAGGTCGATCAGCCAAGGGTCACCAGCCTCTTACCTTTATCAGGGTTGGGTAGTGGTTTAAGATTCTTTTCAGGCTTTTTCTGCTTAGTCATGCACACAAATCAAATAATTATTTCTACCCAAAATAACAACAAATCTGCAGGAAGGTGGGCGGGGGAGCAGGTCTATTACATGATCCGTACACAGGTTCTTACCTTCCGTTTTTAAAACCCAACTCTCTCCTAGTAGGTACTTACACTACTCTCTTTTCAAAAGAAACAAATGGCTACACTCTTCCCTCGCAACGGTGCCAAAATGTTGAGCATTAAAAAGGGTCTTTTTAACCTCTATTTACCCTACATTAATTTTCAATCCAGGTACGATTTTTTATCTCAAGAGTGTACTCAGTCTATGGTGGTCACTTGTTCAAGAGTAATGCTAGCAGTATAGTGCTTTACAAAAGTAAATAAATGCTGGAAACAAACTCTAAATGTAATAGCAAGAAACTTAAATTCTTTGCAACTAAATCAAGAAACTACAACAATCATCAGTCAAGGATGCAGTAATGATAACTCTTTCCCCTATAAATTGATGTAAATGAAAATCAATCAAAGACAAGATCTCCAATCTAGGAACTAGACAATAGTATACAATGTTCGCTATAGTTCTAGATCTTTCTATTCACACCAAAGCAAATGCTGGAAATAACAATTCAACTAACAGAAAAGGAACAACAACTAATCTATTGAAAAGATCGAATAGCAAAGCTTAATATACATGAAAGAATTAAGCAGCAATCTTAACCGAAAGGAATTAAATAGCAATCTTTAACTAATGAAGGAATTGAATAGTAATCTAAGAAAGGAACAGCGAACCTAGGTAAGTCTACGAAATATTGAACAACAAACTTAATCAAGTGTAAGCACACAGCAAATCTAGAATTATTGAATCAGTAATCTTATTTTAGCATAATAAGCATTAACCACATTTATAAGGGAACAACAATTGTGATGATAATGGAACAGTAATCTGAATGAACAACAATCACAATTATAGGTAAATCGTAGCTAAATGAACAACAATATCAATCTGTAAATGAACAACAACGTCAATATGTAAATGAACAACAATGTCAATCTGTAAACGAACAACAATATTTGAATTAGACAATGCGATATTATTTCAGAATGAACAACATAACATTTTTAGTTGCAAATAATAATCTTACTATTCAATTATGAATTCAATATAACAGAGCAAGTCAATGAAACGTTAAGGAACAGAAGATTACTGGATAAAGTAAGTAAAGGAAATCAAACCACACATGACTGTAATCAGAAAATAATGATACAGAAAGCAAGTGATCCACTAGGGCTGGGCCCTTAGCCACCAGGGACACACTTCTGTGGTTACTCCAGAATTAGATAACAGGACAACAACAAAGTTTATGTATTAATCATAAAAACAGAGTTACAGTGATCACTCTTTAAAGAGAGACGATGATCAAAGTTCAAATTGCAATAGAAAATTCTATAAATAAAAAATAATCTACCCCCTGGGCTAACAGCGTTGTCCCTTTTTGTAATGGCCAGGCAGAAATACCAAAAATACAGATAGCCTTGAGGTAGAAATCCCTTAGGATCAAAGGATCCTAAGGGATTTTCCATATCTTTAATATTCAGTTATCTTTTCGTCCTCTTGCGCTGATACCGTGTTTCTTCATCCTTTTCTTGGCCCATGCGCTCCGATCTCAATTTTCTCTTCTAGATGTGGTTTCCTGTCCAAGGGACAACAGTTGGTTTTGCCTTGTCTTTTCCTCTGGAATGGCGATTTCCCATTTTCTTCTCTTTCTGCATAAAAAAAGACAATAATTAGTCATTTTACATCAATCTCAATTCCCCTTAATTCCATCATAATCCTTTATCATATGACCATCTTAGAATGTAAAGAAGTTGTGATTTAAAGGAAAATATAGAGAAATAAGTGGTAATTACATACCTTTTCCAATGCTCAACAATGACCAAGCAATGTTGCCTAGAATTGTGCAAATCTTGAGGTTTCCCTCCAGGCAGTTTGCAATGCACAATCTTGGAATCATCCTGGCTAACTTTCATCTAGAGAAACACAAAAGTTTCCCAAGAAGCTATCTTAGTTTGCACTTCTTGCAAGCCTATCCATCAAGCCTCCCACTAGTCAACCAAAGAATTTGACTTGGGCAGTGACCCAGGGCTGCACTCATCCCTAAAATTGTGCAGAAGATGCCAGCCTGTATGCTTGCACTTCCTGAAGAAATTGTGTAGACAAGAGGGACAAGAACTCGCTGCTTGACACTGCATTGTCTCTGAAAATTGCACAGTTTTTTCAGTCAGCCCCCCTGTCAGATTTCTTGCCACTCGTCCTGAAAATTGCACAGTTTTCATGGATAGTCCACCTACTGCCTGACACCCTGCTCAGCCTGGAAAATGCATAGGCATTTCCTGCATGACTACCTCCTAGATCCATGCAGTTCTGATCAGCAAGCTCCCACAACCTGCTCCTGGCCTCCTCTGGAAATCTATGCAGTTTTCACTGCCAGTGCCTGCTGCTGCCCGCACTGCCTTCCTTGAAAAAATTGTGTAGTTCTACCTCCTAGCTGAGCCAGATCCTACAGATTTCACTATTTCCCCAGACTACTCAACCCATCCTCTCAGTGACCTCTGCACAGTTTTTCCCGACAGTTCCATGGAGCCTCGCATCCTGGCCTAAAATGTGCTTTGCGTAGTTTCAGAGCCTTGTCCTCTCTCCCGGGCACTTGCACCCAAGAATGAAAGATGATGCATCATGGTAGACTAGGGGGTTTATGGATTTGATGTCATCTCATCATGAGTGATTGCAGAGACATGTACATAGATGAGACATGGTGCGACGACGAATGAGATGAACAAGGAGTGCATGCTAGGAGACTTGTTCATGACGGATGAACACATGAAGCATGCCAAGTACTAGCGAAGGGGATACATGCGCATGCAACATCAAGCGAACACCAAACCATCAAAGGCTCTGAACACCTTTTCATGTAGAGGTGAAGCTATGATACACCATGAGCACACTCATCACTCAGCAACACAACAACTTGACAAGGACACCACCATCAGCATGAACATACTAACAATGTCATGTTGATTGATGTCATGAGTCATCTCGGCCACATCACTATTTTGGGCCATACTACTGTAATCAATATAATGTAACATGGAAGTCCAAGAGACCCACATACAAAGTTGAAGAGTCATGTAAGTTGAAGAGTCATGTAAGTCAAATAGTCATGAGGGAAGTCAAAGAGTCACAAGGGTCAAGTTCACCCTTGACTATATATACCCCTCATTTGTATATTTAAGGGACTTTTCACCTTGACTCCTCCCACATATCCTTGAGCGTCTGTAGTATTTTCTTTGAGGACATAACTATGATGACATGACTAACACGAGAAATAACCAACATGTATGCATGAAAAACACATCAACAATTAACATGCATCCATAATTATCTGAAAATCACTCGTGAATGATCTCAGTTAATTTATGAAGATATTACAGACTCATGTGCTGGGGTGTGCCTATGTTATTTTAAGCAACGGATTAATAAGGTTTCGAAATACACGGACACTTGAAATAGTAAGATTAACACAGTAAGCAAATCTAAAACACAACAAATTTAATAAGGAGATCACCCAATTCTCTTGGGCTACGTCTCTTGGTCCAGCCTTCAGTGGTGGCCTTTCTATTGTGTCTTAAAGTAGAGTTTTTACAATAACATGATCAATTTGAGTCTCACTTCAATAGATGATGACCAATAGGGTGGTACTTGGATTCCCCAAGCCTCTAGAGTACACAGACTCCCCCTTACTGAATCTTGACCTCAACTGGTCTCAATGGTATGAGTCGAATTTGGTGCTCAATACTAGACAGGTGCATAGAGGAGTTGCTTGAACCTCTCAAGCTTTCTCTGGAGTTCACAGACTATCAGACTCTCTCTGTTCTATCTGCTCGATGCTACCTTTGCTCTGCAAGTCAGCTCTGCTTCTCTGTTTTTTTCTTTCTTTTAATGCCTCTCTACTTTTGTTCCCCCCTGCTCTTTGTCTGTTCGTGGCTTAAATCCAATCTACTCTCTGACTATTTGTTTCCTCTTCCCAGCTCCCTAGATCACCTGCCTCTATCCGCTAGAATTCCCTTGCTTGGCATCAACATCATTGTGTAATGCTGCATAGAGAGGTGGCCATTTGTCACCTTACAAACTAAGTGTCAGTTTTCTTTGAATGGTCATGATTTCCATTACTCCAAGATTTGCCCGCGAAACTAATTCTTCTGCCAACTCATCGGTCATGCTAGACCTCAAATCTTTATGCACCTTAGTCTATTTCCTCGTCAAATCCGATCATCCATCGGGTTAACTCTCCGCCATTGATCTGGAGACTCTAGATCCTACAGTCTCTGTTTATATCATGCGAGTAAGTTTCTCGACTGTTACTCACGCAACGTAAGTGGTTTTCTCTCTCATCTGCTGGACACGCATCGCCCAGTGTATGGCATCGTGCTGAACTTGGCCAAACCCGCTTACCGCTCGAAGGGCATGCGATATCCTATCGGTTTTGGGCACCGGACCCACCTTTGATAGTTTCCGCATGGTTTTCTTGTTTTCCTCGTGACCGAGTGCTCGGGGATTTTCCTTTTCTGAGGGTTTTGTCATGCGATACGCGATTTGCGCTTTCAGAAACTGCCTCTATTTCTGGATCCAGGCTTCCAATTGCCAATTTGTGTCCATGGGCCAACGGTCAGCACGCTTTGATCAAGGGTCCTCATTGTTCCATGCAGGCCACAATTGCCATTGTCTAGAGGTCATTTCTGATACTTGATATTCATAAGATTTGATTTGACATAATTTTGAAACAATGATGAGAAATGTTTAAGAATGCAATTCGGATCACGGCCTGCTCACTGAAAAAGATTTTGGACCACCAAAAGTTGGTTTTCAAGTATCGACTAAGTGAGGATATAACTATCTTACTTGTCCAATCTCTATCCATTTTGCACTGCTTGGCTTTGAGCCCTTGAGTCCAATCCTGAGGTACTCAACATCTCCCCTGCGTGTCGTCCTCACCTTCCTGTCCAGAACTGTGTCTTCCTGCAATTCATTGAGATATTTAGGTAAGTCATTAATAGAAGGCAATTGACTTTGATCTTCGGGATCTTCAATTAATGAAGGTTCAAATAGTCTCAAGATGTTTGCATTAATGACTGAGTAGATGTGCATGTAAGCTGGTAAATGAAGGCGAAAATCATTCTCACCAATTTTCTCAAGTATATTGAAAGGTCCATACCTGATTGGCTTAAGCTTTTTACCTTCACCTTGCATTCTTTCCTTGCTGATATATAGCTAGACTTGATCACCAACTTGGAAACTATGCTCCATCTGATGCTTGTCATGCCTTGCCATGTATTTGGCTTGGCTCTTTCCAGCTGTTCCTGTACTGCCTAGTGAATCTCTTGGATTTGTTCAATGAACTTGGTTGCCTTGTCCACATCACTATGTCCATCAACTGCTATGTCTTTACCAAAGACAAAATCCAGGGGAGTCCTTGGTGTGAAACCAAAACAGGTCTCAAAATGAGATCTCTGTGTAGAAGAATGTTTTGCTCGGTTGTAAGCATGCTGCACATAACACAAATGTTCATCCCAAAGTTTGGGATGCTTGCTGCAATAGCCTCTGAGCAACTGGATCACTGTCATGTTGATCACTTCTGTCTGGCCATCTTTTTGTGGATGAAAGGTTGTGCTTTTCTTCAGTTTGGTGTCCATTAGTTCCCACAAACTTCCCAACAAATCGGGTGTCTCGATCAGATACAATGGAAGTGGGTAATCCAAAATGAACCCATACATGCTAAAAGAACAACTTTGCAGTTTGTTCAGCTGTAATCTATTTGTTACAAGGTATCAGACTACACATTTTGCTGAACCTATCCACAACAACATATAGATAGTCATGACCTTTCCTAGATTTAGTTAGTCCTCCAACAAAGTCCATGGAAACACTTTCCCAAGGATGAGAAGGAACTGGCAATGGAGTGTACAAGCCTACTTTTCTATTGTTAGGCTTGCTTTTAGCACACATGGTACACCCTCTTACATATCTAGAAACTGTCTCATTAATTTTTGGCCGATAACAAAATCTTTGCAGCTGTGCAACTATTTACTTACTCCAAAGTGACCTGATATTAGAGAAGTGTGTGCTTCTTGAATTATCTTTTCTCTTTCAGTTTGTGGAATACATAACTTCCCACAATGATACAAGAGTCGGTCCTCAACATGATAATCCAATTCTTCTATTTGTTTGCCTTGACTTAAAGTTGCATATACATCCTTAAAATCTATATCTTGAGCATATTGTTCAATGTAGCTCTCATGTAGTACTGAATTATGCTTAAGTATAGTGGATGCATTTATAATAGGTCTAGATAACATATCTGAAACTTTATTGTGTATGCCCTTTCTGTATCTGATGACTAAATGAAACTATTGTAGAAAACACATCCATCTACAGTGTCTTGATTGCTCCAACTTAGTTTGAGAGTGTAGATATTGAAGTGGTTGATGATCAGTATTTATCACTATCTCTTTACCCATTAAGTAATGTTTCCACTTTTTCACACTCTGTACTAATGCATACAATTCTTTATCATATGTGGGATAGTTAACTACTACAGAATTAAATGTCTCAAAATGGTAACATATGGGTTTACCATGTTGTATCAACACTTCTCCCATGGCACAGTCACGAGCATCTATTTGGATATCAAATGGTCTTTGAAGATTAGGCAGTGCTAGTACTGGTGCTATACTAATCTTTTCTTTCAAGGTGTTGAAGGCTTTCTGCTGTTTGCCTCCCCATCGAAACACCTTGTTCAATCCTGTCAAAGAATGTAAGGGAGCTGCAATTAAGGAAAAGTTAGAAATACACTTTCTCTAATATTTTGTTGCTCCTAAGAAGCTTCTCACTTCTGTAGCAGATTTTGGTTTAGGCTAGTTTACAATGACTGCCACCTTAGAGGGATCTATCTTCAATTCACCACCCCCTACTATATGTTCCAAATAATTCAAAGATGTTTTGCCAAATTCACATTTTGAGAGTTTAAAATAAAGATTTTCTCTTTTCAAAACATCTAGTGTCTGCTTAACATGCTTTAAATGTTCTTCCCATGTTTTGCTAAATATAATAATGTCATCCAAATATACAATAACAAAATCATCAAGAAAAGGAGTGAGTACATCATTCATTATTCTCATGAAAGTAGCAGGAGCATTAGTTAAGCCAAAAGGCATAACCAGCCACTCATACAATCCTTGCTTTGTTTTGAAAGCAGTCTTCCATGCATATTGTTCTACAACTCTAACCTGATGATATCCACTATGCAAGTCTAACTTGGAAAAATAAACAACTTCTTTCAATTGATCTAATAGATCATCTATGCAAGGAAGGAGATAACAACTTTTGATCGTTATCTTATTCAGTGCTCATTAATCAATGCACATTCTCCATGAGCCATCTTTCTTTCTCACCAAAACAATTGGTGACCGACATGGTGATGTGCTAGCTTTGATGAACCCCTTCTCGAGCAACTCTTGCACCTGCTTCTTGATTTCTACATTCTCTAAAGCAGAAAACCTCTACATCCCAATGTTAGGCAATGGAGCGTCTTGCTGCAAATTAATATCATGCACTATTTCCTTTTTGGGTGGCAGACCTTTAGGTTCTTGAAACAAAATATCATACTCTGAAACAACTTTTTCTAAATCAGCTTGTTGTTTAGCATCACAACCCTCAAATACATTGGTTTTATCAGGTTTCTTTTCCTTTACAAGCATTAGTAAAAATCGTTCGCATGAATTTACAATTCGTTACATCCACCCTGAGTTTATGAGAGTATAATTATTCTTGAGCTTATGAGCTCTTACAAAGTACTTGATTCCATCATTAATGAGTAGATACTTGTTTTTAGGTCTATAGAAAATATCTTTTCTATCATACAAGTAAGGACTTCCTAAAACAATTCCACATATATCTAGAGGAACTATATCTAACTCAACCTCATCTACAAATGCTAACCCAAAATAAAACTTAAGTTTACATTGTCTAGTCACTTGTAGTTGTGCTTTATCACTTAACCAACCTAATGGGTATGGTTTCTTGTGAGGTGTAGTCAGTAATCCCAACTTCTTTACAATCGCTTCAGAAATTAAATTTACTTCTGAGCCACTATCAAACAAAGTATCAATCTTTTGATGTTTGGAAATAACTCGAATATGGAAAAGCTCATGTCTTTTTCTCTCATTTTCTTCATCATTAATAGATTGTGCAGAATTACTAGTAGATGGTTCAGAATTTTTACCTTTTCTACCTATGGCTGCAATGGTTGTTTCATCTCCTGAGTCCGACCCCAAATCTCTCTGAATAGTTGTAGTAGTCTTCTTCTTCTTGCCCTTGAACTTCCTAGGTCTCAGCTCCAGATGCAGAATCCAATAGTCCTCATCATCATGCCCATCCTTTTTAAGTGAGTGCATGAAGACTTGGTCTTTTGTGCAGTATTGGCCTTCCTTTCTTTCCATTTCTATTTTCTTTTCTCCTTATTCTTGCTTGCAATGGGTTTGAATGATCCTCCAAATTCTAGGTTCCCATTCTTTTCTCTAGCTTCTAGATCCATAGCTTGAACAGATACCTCATCTATACTAGTGAGGATAGTGCGCCTCATGTAGCTGTGTAGACCACCTATGTACTTTAACAGAGTCTTAGTGAGTCTAATGAAATTCCTAGAATCAAAGCTCTCTTCCTAAATTATTGGGTGTAACCTTGTACACTTTTCCCTTTCAATTGGCAAAGAGTTTGCCAGCTCATCATGGCTTGTTGCATGTAAGCTAGTGGATAGAACTGCTTTTTTATTGTAGAAACAAATTCACTCGAGACAAAAAGAATCTTACCATGTTTCTTCATGTCAACTTGTGTCCAGCCTTCCCACCATACCAAGGCAGTGCCTTCAAGGCATAGGCTGGCTAGCTGAATCATACTCTTGTCTGAGTTGATACTCTGCACTCTGCAATAAACATCAATTTGTCTGATCCAATTATACAGCTTCTTTGCATTCAACTCTCCATCATATATTGGTAAATCAAATTTAACATATTTAATCAAAGATGTCTTCTTTTTATGCTTAGGGCTATTAGGAGGTGTGAGAAAGCTTTCTTCTTTCCCTTTGCCTTTTGAGTGGTCATGGAGGAGAGATTCTTCTTCCCCTTTATCTTGTATGGAGCCTGATGAGTCCTCATCTTTATGTTTCCTAAAGACCTTATACATTTCCTCTACCATGGACCTCATGGCCAGGAAACTATCTATAAATTGAGGATCTGGTCCCAAGGGACTTTCTTCTGACATTTTCTTCTGAGGATAGACTCTTCCAATCTCTGGGTTAGTTTCGACCAACTCTCCTTCTCCTAATTTAAGCTTTGATCTAGTTAGCATTCAACAACGAAATCCAGCACAAGCTTGTCTAACCTTAAACAACCTAGAAGCTCTGATACCACTTGATCTGAAAATCACTCCTGAATGATCTCAGTTAATTTATGAAGGTATTACAGACTCATGTGCTGAGGTGTGCCTATCTTATTTTAAGCAATGAATCGATAAGATTGCGAAATACACATACACTTGAAACAGTAAGAGAAACACAGTAAGCAAATACAAAACATAATAAATTTAATAAGGAGTTCACCCAATCGTCGTGGGCTATGTCTCCTGGTACAACCTTCAATGGTGGCCTTTCTATTGTGTCTTAAAGCAGAGTTTTTACAATAAGGAGCTCAAATTGAGTCTCCCTTCAACAGATGATGATCAGTAGAGTGGTACTTGGATTCCCCAAGCCTCTAGAGTACACAGACTCCCCCTTACTAAATCTCGACCTCAACTGGTCTCAATGGTATGAGTCCAATTTGGTACTCAATACGGGACAGGTGCACAGAGGAGTTGCTTGAACCTCTCAAGCCTTCTCTGGAGTTCATAGACTCTCAGACTCTCTCTGTTCTATCTTCTCAATGCTGCTTTTACTCTGCAGGTCAGCTCCGCTTCTTTGTTTTTTGCTTTCTTTTACTGCCTTTCTACTTTCGTTCCCCCCTACTCTTTGTCTATTCGTGGCTTAAAGCCAGTCTTCTCTCTGACTGTTCGTTTCCTCTTCCCAGCTCCCTAGATCTCCTATCTCTGCCCGCTAGAATTCCCTTGCTCGGTGTCGTCATCACTGTGTAACAGTGTGTTTTGGCCAGCAACAACCTCCCTTCTTATTTAGTTTTATCACTAATACTAAATAAATGGGGACCCTTATTCAAAAATTTAAAAAATCGATTAATGCTTGTATTTCATTTTTTTCAATAAAACTTACTATAATAAACTTAGGCGAATGCCCTCAAAAAATCTAAAAAGACTTAAGTTTTATTATAAGTTAATCACTCCTTAAAATGCGTCGCATCGCAAAAAGGGTAATGGATGCCTTCCTACAAACGGAATTCTAAAAGTGCGAAATCGTGGTGTGAAATCACACATCAAAGACCCTCATCACATTGCATGCCTCAAACATCACTTACGCTAAAATGCCTTAAACCACCAATATGCGATGGCCCATCTCGCAAATCGCATTTCACAGAAAACACATTGACAGATGATTACCACATGCAACGGATTTGCGATGTTGCGATCTGCGATATTGCAAAGAAAATCGCAAAATCGCCTTATCATAGATCTACAGGGCTCGTTGTTTGAGAAAGTTTTTTTTCATAAACCGAGGCCTAGTTATGCATGTTAATGTTAATTAATGAGTTAGTTGGCAATCATTAATAAAATATGGTTTTGATCTTATCAAGGAGCCATTTCACGTAAGGTGGTATATTTTATATGTTTTCAGCATTTAAAGCTTTCCCGTCACATTTTTCTTACCATTATTCTCACCTCATTTGTAAACTGTAGGAACGAAGAACAAAGAAGTATACATAGCAGTGTTCTGTATATTATGGGAAAGAAGGGTAAAGCTCCGAGTTCTGAAGATAAAGAAATGACGCCCTTGTACACAGACACCACCTGTAACAAAGATGTCAGTATTACTACTTGGGAAGGCATGTATAGTTTACTTGAGGAAGAAGATCCCAAGGTAATGGAGGTTACGGCTACTGCAGGCTCACACGGGTCTTCTGAGGCATCTATTATAGACCTAGCATGTTCATTCTTGCACAGGATAGCGGTGAGGCCCAAAATTCTTCCATACACGGACATGGTTAAATGGATACTAGATAGTGCTAATATCACAAACAGACAATTCAAGACTCAGGGTCAAGGACTCATTGGCTCGTTCACTCCACAAGATTTGAGGCTCATGTATCATCTACCAGAGCCATAGGTGACTTATAAAAAACAGTTCATGGAGAAGTTTGCTAAAGAAAATGAAGATTTAGCAGAATGCACCAAGGACTGGTCAAAAAGGGATGAGCCACTAAAAAAGGATAAGCATGGTATGTAAAGTACTGGTTCTCTCACCTCCCCATATTACTTTCTTGTTGCTATGCTCTGTAGACTTTTTGGAAAGTCAGACATTAACAAATTTGCATCTGAATGGCTACCATTATTCGATGCCGCCATTAATGCTACTATTTTGGATTGGGCTAAGATCTTGTCTGACAATTTAGCCATAGCCATTTTGAGTTACCGGTCTAAAAGGACTATTTCTCAGAGAATTGATCCGCCTTTCTACTTATCTGCATATGTGATGGATGCAATCTGTTATATTTCCATGTTTCCTCTAATGGGTTGGAAATGGACTACTCAAGATTCCTTACCCATTCATATTTATCACAAAGAATTGTGGGATTCCAAGTTCACTCCGTATTTCTATAAGATTTGTCATCGAATCATGCTACCTCTATACAAAATGTTATATGATAAGGACCCTCCAAGGTTTTCTCCCGAAGAGGAGGTCGATATGCTCCCTGTTGCGAGATGGTTTGGAGAAGAAATTTTCACATATGTCAGAGTATTCAGAAGTCTCGCTTCCCCTCATGTCTTACCTTTATATGTTCCGGATAAACTACTGGCACGAGAGATTGCTTATCAGACCTGCGGAGAAGGAGGTATGAGTAAAGAGTTGAAGGACAAGAAGAAGGCCATTTGGCCACAATTTCCTGTGGCGTGTGGGGCCTTTTCACTATTTTATGTAGGCCATGCATTCAAAGAAGTAAACAACATGTTATGTCTACGATTGTTCAAATTTCCAGGAAGACCGTTCGACCCTTCTAATATTGTTAAGAATTTCACTACTGCAGTCAAATAAGGTGTTTTCTAAAGAATATGATCTTTTTGAAGATATGTTCCAACAGAAAAGTACACGTAAAGAAGTTCTAGATTCAGCCCAAATACGATTCCCTCCAGTAGAATTTCAAGAATTCAAAATATATAGAAAAAGGAGGTTAGCTAATATCCCTTTGGATAAATTACGCTTGGAACTCGTGAGGGAACCAACTCCCAGTATCAGTCTCAGTGGAAGTTCAAGAACAGACAAGTCTAAATCTAAGTCCGGGAGAGAAACGTCAGAACACTCCAAGGGGTCCGAGAGTGACCATAATAAAAGTGAAGGGTCAGTAAGGGATACTGCCCAGTCTAAGGAGCTCCTAGAAAAACAGGTTTTGACCTCTCCATAGGTATATCCTCCCCCTCTCATCGTCCAGCCACCATCAGTCGGAACTAAGTTGGATAAAGAATGGGAGACATTCAATGACTTAATCAATATTGAGGGACATAGCACAAAAGCACCTGAGAGTAATGTACAGACGGTGAATGATGTAGTCACAGGAACAATCAGCAATGTCCCAGAAATGGAACATATTCCCATTACCCCATCCTATGAACTTATGCTCAAAATAGAGGAAATTCCCCCTCTTGATGTATTTTACAGCCTGCAACATAAGGTTGTGGTGAGAAGACAAAGAAAGAAAAGGAAATTGGAAAGCGTGCTTTCTCATGATGTAGAACAATTAGACATCCTTTGGCAAGATCCTACCACTGATCCTACTGAAAATCTCACTAAATTATCTCAGATTGTAGGAGCATATGCTTCTGCGACCATTGATAAAGCATATGAGGTACAAAAAATATTAAAAGAAAAAGAAGATCAAATACAAGTTTTGCAGCAATAGCTACAACAAGCCAGTGCGAACATGGAAGCACAGAAACAGCTTGAAAAACTACAATAGGACTTTCAACAGATGCAGATAGGATACCAGAACAGTTTGGCCGAAAGAGAAAAATAGTCGCAGGTTATGCACGAGATGCACAAGGATGATCATAAGCTTACATAATTTATCACAGAATCCATTTCCTTAAATGATCAATTGCTACAGCAATAAGAAACATTGTGCTAAAGAATATCACAGTGGAGCTCTTATTGTGAAGCAAGTGACAGAATTACTAATCAAGTCGCGGACTTGCGACATGATTGCGTTTTAATTGATAGAAGAGTTAATGAATATTTGGCTTGGCAAGAAACGAAGGAAGGGAAAAAGGTAGGCACACCAATAATCAATGACACCCACAAAGAAATGCTCTTTAATAAGTGGGATGCATAGATCAAGAAAGCAGAACAAGTGGCAGAAGAAGCAGCCACAGCAACAAATAATGTCATTCACTGCATCAATGAAAATTTACACAGAGAAAATCTGATCTTAGAGACCACTCCAGGATATCTACCAAATGTACAGCATCTACAAACAAGCTGGAGATAGAAGGCTCAAGAAAGGGCAGAGTCAATCAAAAGGTTAGCCAAGTTGAATTGGGATTCTTACTGGACGTACTTGGTAAAACCACACAGACAGTGCATGAATCTCAAATGTATCGTCAATTCTGCTGAGAATATGGTGCCAGCTCTTATGGATTTCATTTTCGCAGGACAACTAAAGTCGGGAGTTGGCCAGCCAACTCTCCTCAAACAAACGCTGAACACTTGCGACTACAAGGAACAGATACATAGATAGTTAGTTATTAGTTTTAGTTTTAGATTCAGTTTTAGTTTTAATTTTGCTTTATTTTTGCCTGAAATGAGGACGGTCATTTAAAACACATCCTACTTTTTTGTAATAAATTATTTTTAGAAATAGTTAGTAGTATTTAAACCCTTCTCATGCATTTAGAGAAGGGTCCAGAAATTTATCAAAAATTTGTCCTCAGACCATGCACTTTTGCACCCTCCGAGGAGGTTTTGATGAATGAATGGAACAAGATTTATTGATATCTGCATTTAATATCTACTACTGATGTTTCACTTTTGTACTCTTATTGGATGTTAGATTAAGAAGAGATAGATCATTATTGCTTGAAGCTCATGAGTAGAACCAGTTATAAATGGTACTTTTATCTCTTAACTGTTTCTGCTTATGTGTTATGGTGATATTCATGTTCAGTTATTTATATATGAATGCTTAAATGCTTGAGTTATCATTTGGCACTTTTGTACAGTGATAGCTATTTATTTATGCTTAATATATGAGTAGCTTATTATGTGATATGTTTTTCACAACTGTTTCGTCTAACTTTTTATATGAAATGGTTTATATTTATTGAATTATTTTCTCATAGCAGTTGAATGATCTTTATTACCAACTGTTATTTGAAATCATTTTAGATCGCATAATGGAAATATTACATCCCGGGTTAGTTTAGAATTAGATATTTTTGTTGATTAAAATACAATTGCATGTTGTTAGATTAGATTTAGAATAAAAATAATTTTACTTAGGAATCATTAGGAAAGAAATATCAATTCTCAACACACACACACACATATATTGGGAAACTGGTCTCATATCCCCAGTCGGACCCACTATACCAAACGGAAAAGAAGTTGCTAACCAAGGTGCGGACCAGGTGGGTATCCCCCTTGTTGTAGACCCGATTTTCGGGGCTTCAACATATTTGGCGCTAGAAGGAGGGCCCCAAACTATGAATGGAAAGTAAGTCTAAATCTAAATACCATTCTGAGAGTAAATCACCCTCACCATCTCCCCCAACTTCTCCATCACATTTACAATCTTTAAATCCTAGGCAAGAAGTGAAAAGAACAACAACCACTGCCACAAACCCTGACATTTCAAAGAAATTTACTATTGAACCTCCTGAAGTTGAATCTTTGATTCATAAAATTCAGTGATTTTCAGTATCTCCTCAAAGATCTAATAAATCTCAAGGCAGAGTGACTTTGCAATATAACCTTGCTCATCCTCTCACCAGATTAAAGAGCGAAAAGTTTGGTATTGAGCCAACCGAGTTACCTCTACCTAAAAGGAAGAGAGCAAGGAAATCAACTAAAGGGTATAATCGTGAGACTCTTTTGTCATCAACATCCATCTCAACCTCTCCACCGCGAAGTCAACCATCCATTTCTCCACTTCAAATCATCATCCACTAGACCACTGGAACTTCGACATCTCCTTCTCAATCATTTGGAACTGTAATATCCTCATCTTTCCAACTGCAGGGATCATATTCTGTGCTTTCCTCTGTTAGCAGTTCAACGATGGCCCAAATGGCATGGAATAACCCAGGGGCAGTCTTAATGCCTGCACCCTTGAGTCAATTACCGACCCATCCTGAAAAATGGATGCCTAAGTTTAATCCTGAAGCAGGCATGCTAGCAGAAGAACACATAAACAACTTCATGTTATCCATAAATCTCAATGGAGTTACTAATGAAGACGTTGTCATTCGGCTTTTTCCTTACACTTTGTAACGAGCAGTTGGATCATGGTGTTTCTCGTTACCATCCGGGTCTATTACTAGTTGGGATATCTTCCATGAAAAATTCTTGACTAAGTTTGGTGATGACAGGTCCACTGCGACACTAATCAATGACCTGTCTAAGCTTAGGGCTGTGTCAAAGGAACCTATCAAAGATTTTAACTCGCGTTTTAATAAACTGTTGAACAAAATTCCTATTGCTTCTAAACCTAGCGAAGAAGTGAGAAGTGAATGGTGCATCTTTGCTTTACCATCAAACATAGCAATCTTCATTGATAGAGCTAACAAAACAACTTTAGTTGACAATATGAAGGAAGCAATAGCGGTAGAGAAACACATCATAGCTCTAGAAAAGAAAAACGTCGTTGAAGAACGTAAATCTAAAAAGGTTTCTTTCAAAGAAGATCCAAAGAAAAAATAGGCCAAAGACCCATTTGATTTAGAGGGATTGCAGAAAGTTTTGAAAACCATGTCTAACGAAATGGTTGACATAAAGAAACAAGTAGCAGAGACTTCTTCTAAAAAGCCTTACAAACCTTATAGAAGAAATCTTTCTACTAATTCAAAGCCTCCTAACGCTATTACAAATGCCGAATCAGAGGAAGAAGAAGAGGAAATTGCTACCGAAGAACCTACCGATGAAGAAGAACTTGTAGAGGTACAAGGTATGTGGGATTTCATCCTCCTAGATGAAGAGGATCAAGAGGCATTGCCAGTTAGTACTCGAAGTAGAAATCAATTCGATCCTCCTCAACCTACTCCTAAGCCAAAGAGCACAAGCTCAATGCCTAAGGATAAAGTCGCAACCAAGAAAACGACATCCAAAGCGACTCAAACAAGCCTAGTCCAAACAGATCCACCAATTCCATCTAAAACATTGATTGTTTCAGATGAAATGGAGTATAATATCATAGAAGACATGAATAAGACTAGGGCTAACATCACTTTTTATGAATTGAGCAAGTTAAAACATCAACAAAAGCTCCTTTTGAAAGAATTACATGCAGTACCAGTTGCACCTCTGCCCACCATTGTAATCTCGCAAGCTTCCCATGAGATGGGAAGACCTCCAAATACTGTTATTAATGAAGTTGATCCAAAAAACATCACTCTAATTGGAGGAAGGTCAAGATCTCATACTCCGCCATTTCTTCTTACTTATGAAATTTTTAATAAAATTTTGCATAACTGTTTAGTTGATTTAGGAGCTTCATCTAATATCTTACCTAAATTGATATGTGCAAAGTTGAACGTTCAATCTCAAAAATATGTTGTGTGCATAGTGCAATTGGATCGGTTGCAAGTTGAAGTGATCGGTGAATTAAATCAGGTTACCATAAGGCTGTCATCTAATCCAAAGGTATGTCAAGTTATTGATATTTTATTTGCAGACATTCCAGAATTCTATGGCTTAATTCTTAGCAGGGATTGGTTAGAAAAACTTCATGGATACTTTGCAACCGATTGGTCGCACATGTGGCTCCCTTATAATGGTAAACCAAATCAGATAAAGGTTGAGCGAGAAAGACATCTGAAATACATAGTAACAGAATTGGAAGGAGAAAATGAACTGGTAGCATACAACAATAATATAATTAGCAACTATTCTGTTGATTCTTTCCTAGGAAATTTTAATGCTCATACTTCACCTTAATTAGAACATTCTGTTTTATCTCAAGTAGAAAATTTTTCTCGAACAAATAGTTCTAAATGTATTGAATTTTTAAGGTTATCCTGTAAATAAATCTTTATTTTGGAAGTTATTTTTTGATGGTTCTAAGTCTAACGAAGGAGCAGGAGCAGGATGCGTATTAATTAGTCCAGAGGGAAACAAAACTATGCTAACTTGTAGACTCGAGTTTGATTGCACCAATAATAATGTAGAATATGAGGCTTTAGTCCAAGGATTATACAAAGCAATTGGATTAAACATCAAATATCTACAAGTCTTCAGAGATTCTGAAATTGTTATCAGACAGGTACAGAATACTATACATTGTCTGTCAGGTCATTTAAAGCATTACCAATCTTTAGTACAAGATCTGACTGAACATTTTATAGCATTTAATATTTCATCAATTCCTAAACTCCAAAATGCTAGTGCTGATCTCTTGGCAAATGTAGCTTCCAAGCTTATTCCCTCAGAAGACTTTAGCCCCGATATATTTTCATTACCCTCAATTCCTGATAACATTACAAATTGGAGAATTTTCAACGATGATCCTAATATTGTAAGCATCCTCACCTCTGAGGGATCTTACACCAATCAGATAACTGATGAGGACCAACATGACAAACAATTGCAACAAGATAGCACTAATAATGCTATGCTAAAGTCAGTAGTCAAATTAGAAGATCTATATGATTTTAAAGATCGATTCAAAAGATCTACTAATTCAAAGCTTCAAAGTTCAACTCTGAACTATGAATTAGTAAATCTAGGAATTGATACCAAGCCACAGAATATCAACCTAGGCCTTGGCCTAGCTCCTGAAGAAAAATTAGCGCATGTTCGTCTCTTAAAACAATACAAAAGTGTCTTTGCTTGGAACTACAATGAACTTAAGACTTATGAAACTTCTATCATCCAACATACTATCCCAATGATAAACGATGAGAAACCTGTCCAGCAGAAGCTGAGAAAGATCCATCCTAATCTAGAAAACTAGATCAAATCTGAGCTCAATTAGTAAGGGCCATGGACATCACATTTAAGGGATTAGTAAATGTAAATCAGTAGTAATCTACCTGGATGATATAACTGTATATTCCAAGAAGCGAGGCAATCATCTCAGAGATTTAAAATAGATCTTCCAACGGTGTCAAAGGTATGGAATTTCACTTAACCCAAAAAACTCCTTTTTTGCATTAAGTGAAGGAAAACTTCTTAGATTCACAGTGTCAAAATCTGGAATCCATATTGATCTAGACAGAATCAAGGAGATTTCCGAAATACCTTTGCCTCACAACAAGAAAGCTATGCAATCTTTCCTTGGCCAAATTAACTTTGTAAAGAGATTTGTTCCAGATTTTTCAAGAATCGTATCCCCTTTACAAGCAATGACTAAAAAGAACTCAATCTTCAAATGGGGCCAAGACAAATATGAAGAATTCAATCTGATCAAACAAGCGATTGTTAACGATACATCTTTAGCAACTCCAAATTTTTTTGATCCTTTCATTTTATATACATTTGCCTCTAATAGATCATATGCTGCGATACTCACTCAAGCAAATCAAGACAAGGAAGAAGCCCCAATTTCTTTTTTTAGTTCAAATCTACAAGGGGCTGAGTTAAATTATTCAGATGTAGAGAAACAAGCATATGCTATTTTCAAAGTGATAAAATATTTCAGACCCTTTCTACTTAAAACCCATACAAAAATCGTAGTACCGTTTCCAGCAGTAATAAATCTTTTAGTACAGAAAGATGTGGGTGAGAAAAGAGCCAATTGGGTTACCGCATTACAAGAATATGACATTGAAGTTAAACCAGCAAATACTGTAAAAGGTCAAGGCTTTTGCAAAATGTTGGCTGGAGCATCGCTTATTTCCAAAATACCATCTATAGATATACAAATGTATGAGGTAAGCCTAAACAATATTGATTCATTATACGCTGATGTCATCTTTTATCTAAAGAACAGATATGCCCCTTCAAACCTCGATTATACAAAGAAAAGAGCTCTAAGGTTGAAGGCTAAGAAATATTAGCTCGTGAACGATGTACTTTTTAGGATGAATTATGATTATATTCTCCTGAGATGTCTTGAGAAATCTGAAGCTGAAAAGGTGTTGCAGGAACTCCACGATGGACCATTAGGTGGACATTATGCTAGAGATTCTACTTCACATAAAATCCTCCACGCAGGCTATTACTAGCCCACACTATTCAAAGACGCGCATAGCTAGGTAAGGAAATGTCAAGTATGTCAAACTGCTGCTGGGAGACAAAAGAAACCATTGCTGTCTTTGCAACCAGTCAACATTGAGCAGCCTTTTGACCAATGGGGATTGGATATAATAGGTGAGATCGTTCCTCACTCTTCTAAATAGCATAAGCATATCCTTACAACTACATATTATTTTACTAAATGGGTAGAAGCAGTTCCTCTCAAGACAGCTAATGTTGAACACAACATTGATTTCATAGATCAGTTCATAATCACCAGGTTTGGTTTACCCTTTGCTTTAATGTTTGAAAATGCATCGTATTTTTCTTGCAATGCTATGACTGAATTTGCACTCAAAAGAGGTTTTCAACTTAAATACTCTGCCAATTATTACCCACAGGGGAATGGGTTAGCTGAATCTATGAATAAAAACTTAATCAGAATCATTAAGCGAAACATTGACCAGAATCATAAGAATTGGCACAAGTCTTTAATATATGCTTTATGGGCAGACAAAATAACTCAAAAAGCCTCTATTGGCACTTCTCCCTTTAATTTAGTTTATGGGAAAGAAGTGGTTCTTCCAACTCATCTAGCAATTCCCTCTTTGGCCTTAGTTCAATATATTGATGAAATACCAACTTCTTCCTTACAACTAAGGCAGCTACAAATCCTTAAGCTAGAAGAGAAAAGAGAACAGGCTAAAATAATTCATGCTCATCACCAAGCATTAGTAAAAGCTTCTTTTGACTCAAACATGATGTCTAGAAAAGACTTTCAGATAGGGGATCTAGTTTTAAAATGGGACAAGGCTCATGAGGAAAAGGGCAAACATACGAAGTTTCAACAAATGTGGCTTGGCCCTTTCCAAATCACAAAAATCATAGGCCCATCTACTTTTATGTTACAGGATTTAACAGGAAAAAGAGAATCTTTAACTGTTAACGGGAATATCCTTAAAAAATACTTTCCATAGGAGATCATTCTTCTATTTTTGTAGATTAGTTTTTCCTTTATTTTCATAATAAAACTAGTTGTAAATGGTTACATTTGGAATTCACGAAAAAGACAAGTATTTCTTTTAGATTTTGTTTTTTCACTTGTATAAATAGAGATAATTTAGAAAATTGGTCATTATTATTCAAAGATATAGTCAAAGGCTATAATCCTGAATATGATACTAGTTTCAACCTTGTAAATTTTGATAAAAAACGACCTTTAGTGAGAATTTGTTTAATATCAGTCAAATGAAAGGTATCAATAACAAAACAAAGATTCTCTGTAGAAAAGCTCTTCCCAAAAAACTCTACCATTATCATCCAGAGCTATTCTTAATGAAAAAATGACTTCCTCCCCACCTAGGGAATCACAAGCTTCAAGGAATAATCCAGTGATACACTTTAAACTTAAAGAATAAGAGGTCTCATCATGAGCCAACTTATCATGATCATAGATATTATAGCTTGCTGACTTTGCCAAAACTGCATACCACAACAGGGCAATGACTCAAGATTGTTGCAATCAAAAGACAAGGGGTCTCATCACGAGCCAGCTTGTTCAGCAAAGCTATAAATCAAGTGAGTGGCATTGTCATAATTTGGATACCAAACCAAGGCATTGTTCTTTAAGGATTAAAAGAAAATGAAAGCAATAAGTGTAGATATGGATTTCTCTTTGAAAAATGTATATTTCTCCAAGAGGAATACAGGATCATTGCTAGGTAACAGGTAACCCTGTCGAGGCTATAAACGCCTGTTGGCAGCAGAGGCTCTACCTACAACAAATGAGAAAATTTAAAACTGATTTACAGAGAAGCCTTTGTTTTTATCTCTATAAACTTAGTGACTGATGTAGATACAATGATCAGCTCTAGGAAGTAAATAAACAAAGTTGACATAGAAGAAACAAACTATCATTGATGGCTGAAAGGCATAATGTATTTTATCTTTCTATAATAAAGTTTGATTTTCTAAAAAAAAATTTTTTTTGGAAGTTTAGGAAATTCAAAAGAAAAGCAGAGATAACTAGTTCTTCCACGTGAATCACCAATTGTTGTGGCCAACAACAACCCCCTTCTTATTTAGTTTTATCACTAATACTAAATAAGTGGGGACCCTTATTCAAAAATTTAAAAAATCGATTAATGCTTGTATTTCCTTTTTTCAATAAAACTTACTATCATAAACTTAGGAGAATACCCTAAAAAAATCTAAAAAGACTTAAGTTTTATTCACTCCTTAAAACGCATCGCATCGCAAAAAGGGTAATGGATGCCTTCCTACAAGTGGAATTCTAAAAGTGCGAAATCACGCATCAAAAGACCCTCATCGCATCGCATGCCTCAAACATCACTTACGCTGAAATGCCTTAAACCACCGGTATGCAATGGCGCATCTCGCAAATCGCATTTCGCAGAAAACACATTGACGGATGATTACCACACGTAATAGATTTGTGATGTTGCGATCTGCAATATTGCGAAGCAAATCACAAAATTTCCTTATCACAGATCTGCAGGGCTCATTGTTCGAGAAAGTTTTTTTCATAAACCGAGGCCCAGTTATGCGCGTTAATGTTGATTAATGAGTTAGTTGGCAATCATTAATAAAATATGGTTTTTGATCTTATCAAGGAGCCATTTCATGTAAGGTGGTATATTTTATATGTTTTTGGCATTTAAAGCTTTCCCGTCACTTTTTTCTTACCATTATTCTCACCTCATTTGTAAACTGTAGGAATGAAGAACAGAGAAGTATACATAGCGTTTTTAGGATATTATGGGAAAGAAGGGTAAAGCTCCGAGTTTTGAAGATAAAGAAATGATGCCCTTGTACACAGACACCACCTGTAATAGAGATGCCAATATTACTACTTGGGAAGGCATGTATAGTTCACTCGAGGAAGAAGATCCCAAGGTAATGGAGGTTACGGCTACTGCAGGCTCACACGGGCCTTCTGAGGCATCTATTACAGACCTATCATGTTCATTCTTGCACAGGATAGCGGAACCGCCCAAAATTTTTCCGTACACAGACATGGTTAAATGGATACTAGATAGCGCTAATATCATAAACAGACAATTCAAGACTCAGGGTCAAGGGCTCATTGTCTCGTTCACTCCACAAGATTTGAGGCTCATGTATCATCTACCAGAGCCACAGGCGACTTATAAGAAATAGTTCATGGAGAAGTTCGCTAAAGAAAATGAAGATTTAGCAGAATGCACCAAGGACTGCTCAAGAAGGGATGAACCACTAAAAAAGGATAAGCACGGTATGTATAGTATTGGTTCTCTCACCTCCCCATATTGCTTTGTTGCTTCTATGCTCTATAGAATTTTTGGAAAGCCATACATTAACAAATTTTCATCTAAATGGCTACCATTATTAGATGCTGCCATTAATGCTACTATTGTGGATTGGGCTAAGATCTTGTTTGACAATTTAGCCACAACCATTTTGATTTATCGGTCTAAAAGGACTATTTCTCAGAGAATTTACCCCCCTTTCTACTTATCTACATATGTGATGGATGCAATATGTCATATTTCCAAGTTTCCTCTAATGATTTGGAAATGGACTACTCAAGATCCCTTATCCATTCATATTTATCACAAAGAATTGTGGGATTCCAAGTTCACTCTGTATTTCAACAAGATTTGTTATGGAATCATGCTGCCTCTGTACAAAATGTTGTATGATAAAGACCCTCCAAGATTTTCTCCCGAAGCGGAGGTCGATATGCTCCCTGTCGCGAGATGGTTAAGAGAAGAAATTTTTACATATGTCAAGGTATTCGGAAGTCTCACCTCCCCTCATGTCTTACCTTTATATGTTCCTGATAAAATATTGGCACGAGAGATTACTTATCAGACCTGCGGAGAAGGAGGTATGAGTAAAGAGTTGAAGGACAAGAAGAAGGCCATTTGGCCAGAATTTCCTGTGGCCTATGGGGCATTTTCACTATTTGATGTAGGCCATGCATTCAAAGAAGTAAACAACATGTTATGTCTACGATTGTTCAAATTTCCAAGAAGACTGTTCGACCCTTTTGATATTGTTAAGAATTTCACTACTGCAGTCAAAATAAAGGTGTTTTCTAAAGAAGATGATCTTTTTGATGATATGTTCCAACAGAAAAGTACACTTAAAGAAGTTCTGCATTCGGCCCAAATGCGATTCCCTCCAGCAGAATTTCAAGAATTCAAAATATACAGAGAAAGGAGGTTAGCTAATATCCCTTTGGATAAATTACGCTTGGAACCTGTGACGGAACCAACTCCCAGTATTAGTCTCAGTGGAAGTTTAGGAACAGACAGGTCTAAATCTAAGTCTGGGAGAGAAACGTCAGAACACTCCAAGAGGTCCGAGAGTGACCATAATAAAAGCGAAGGGTCAGTAAGGGATACTGCCCAGTCTAAGGAGCTCCCAGAACAACAGGTTTTGACCTCTCCACAGGTATATCCTCCCCCTCTCATCGTCCAGCCACCATCAGTCAGAACTGAGTTGGATAAAGAATGGGAGACATTCAATGACTTTATCAATATTAAGGGACAGAGCACAAAAGCACCTAAGAGTAATGTACAGATGGTGAATGATGTAGTCACAGGAACATTCAACAATGTCCCAGAAATGGAACATATTCCCATTACCCCATCCTCTAAATTTATGCTCAAAATAGAGGAAATTCCCCCTCTCGATGTATTTTACAGCCCGCAACATAAGGTTATGGTGAGAAGACAAAGAAAGAAAAGGAAATTGGAAAGCGTGCTTTCTCATGATGTAGAACAATTAGACATCCATTGGTGAGATCCTACCATTGATCCTATTGAAAATCTCACTAAATTATCTCAGATCGCAAGAGCATATGCTTCTGCGACCATTGATAAAGCATTTGAGGTACAACAAATACTGAAAGAAAAAGAATATTAAATACAAGATTTGCAGCAACAGCTACAACAAGCCAGTGCGAACAGCGAAGCACAGAAACAGTTTGAAAAACTACAGCAGGACTTTCAACAGATGCAGATAGGATACCATAACAGTTTGGCTGAAAGAGAAAAAAAGTTGCAGGTTATGTAAGAGATGCACAAGGATGATCCTAAGCTTACAGAATTCATCACAGAATCCATTTCCTTAAATGATCAACTGCTACAGCAACAAGAAACATTGTGCCAAAGAATATCATAGTGGAGCTCTTATTGCGAAACAAGCGACAGAATTACTAATCAAGTCGTGGACTTGCGACATGATTACGATTTAATTGATAGAAGAGTTACTGAATATTTGGCTTGGCAAGAAATAGAGGAAGGGAAAAAGGCAGGCGCACCAATAATCAATGACACCCACAAAGAAATGCTCTTTAATAAGTGGGATGCACAGATCAGGAAAGCAGAACAAGTGGCAGAAGAAGCAGCCACAACAACAAATAATGTCATTGACTACATCAATGAAAATTTACACAAGGCAAATATGATCTCAGAGACCACTCCAAGATATCTACCAAATGTACATCATCTACAAACTAGCTGGAGACAGAAGGCTCAAGAAAGGGCAGATTCAATCAAAAGGTTAACCAAGTTGAATTGGGATTCTTACTGGATGTACTTGGTAAAACCACACAGCCAGTGGATGACTCTCAAATGTATTGTCAATTTTGCTGAGAAGATGGCGCCAACTCTTACCAATTCCGTTTTCACAAGGCAGCTAAAGTCGGAAGTCGGCCAGCCAACTCTCCTCAAACAAATGCTAAATGCTTGCGACTACAAGGAACATATACATAGATAGTTAGGTATTAGTTTTAGTTTTAGATTCAGTTTTAGTTTTAATTTCCTTTATTTTTTCCTAAAATGAGGATGGTCATTTAAACCACATCCTACATGTTTGTAATAAATTATTTTAAGAATTAGTTAGTAGTATTTAAACCCTTCTCATGCATTTAGAGAAGGGTCTAGAAATTGATCAAAAACTTGTCCTCAGAACATGCACTTTTGCACCCTCCGAGGAGGTTTTGATGAATAAATGGAACAGGATTTATTGATATCTGTGTTTAATATCTAATACTAATGTTGCACTTTTGTACTCTTAGTGGATGTTGGATTAAGAAGAGATAGATCATTATTGCTTGAAGCTCATGAGTAGAACCAGTTATAAATGGTACTTTTATCACTTAATTGTTTCTGCTTATGTGTTATGGTGATATTCATGTTTAGTTATTTATATATGAATGCTTAAATGCTTGAGTTATTATTTGGCACTTTTGTACGGTGATAGCTATTTATTTATGCTTAATATATGAGTAGCTTATTATGTGATATGTTTTTCACAACTGTTTCATCTAACTTTTTATATGAAATGGTTTATCTTTATTGAATTCTTTTCTCATAGCAGTTTAATGATCTTTATTACCAACTGTTATTTGAAATCTTTTTAGATCGCATAACGGAAGGATTACATCCCAGGTTAGTTTAGAATTAGATATTTCTGTTTATTAGAATACAATTACATGTTGTTAGATTAGATTTAGAATAAAAACATTTTAATTAGGAATCATTAGGAAAGAAATATCAATTCTAACCACACACACACACATATATTGAGAAACTGGTCTCATATCCCAATCAGACCCACTATAGCAAACAGAAAAGGAGCTGCTAACTAAGGTCTGGACCGGGTGGGTATCCCCCTTGTTGTAGACCTGATTTTTGGGGCTTCAACGCACTGCACAGAGAGGTGGCCACTTGTTGCCTTACAGACTAAGTGTTAGTTTTATTTGAATGGTCGTTATTTCCATTACTCCAGGATTTGCCCACGAAACTGATTCTTGTACCAGCTCATCAGTCATGCCAGACCTCAAATCTTTATGCGCCTCAGTCTATTTCCCCGTCAAATCCAATCATCCATCCGGTTAATTCTCCGCCATTGATCTGAGCCTCGAGATCCTACAGTCTCCATTTATATTGTGCAAGTAAGTTGCTCGATCATTACTCACGCGATGTAAGTAGTTTTCTCTCTCATCCGTTGGACACGCATCGCCCAGTGTAAGGCATTGTGCTAAACTCAGCCAAACCTGCTTACCGCTCGAAGGGCATGCCATATCCTGTCGGTTTTGGGTGCGGGACCTGCCTTTGATGGTTTCCGCATGGTTTCCTGTTTTCCTTATGACCGAGCACTTGGGGCTTTTCCTTCTCTGAGGGTTTTGTCCTGCGCTAATCGCGTATCAGAAACTGCCTCTGTTTCTGGATCCGGGCTTCCGATTGCCAATTTCCGTCTATGCGCGGTCGCCATGAGCCAATGGTTAGCGCGCTTTGACTAAGGGTCCTCGTTCTTCCATGCAGGCCACAATTGCCATTGTTTAGAGGTCATTTCTGATACTTGTTATTCATAAGATTTGATCTGACATAATTATGAAACAGTCATGAGAAATGTTTAAGGATCCAATTCGGATCACATAAAAATCACAACTAGCCTATCGAGTCCATGTGTTTGAACCTAAAAGCTCTGATACCACCCTGTAACCACCCCCTCTCAAATTTACCCAATTTCACTAGCTTGCAAGGGTAAACATGAGACGAAGAGTTGCTATGACACGACCCAACCTCCATGCTTTAGTTATGAAAGTGGGGCTCACAAATGTCTTCTCACAAACATCACTTAGGGACAAAAGGAGCACCCTAGGTGACCAAACCCTAAGCTGGGGCTTCTTTTCTCAAATATTAAGCCCCAAACTAATGCACAAAAAGGAAAGAGTGTAGTTATAGGGCTCCAACCGCACACATGACACTACTTCCATGCGATTATAGCCCAAAATATCAAGTTTAAAGGGTGTGTTCCCAAGATCTGAGCCATAATTCCAGGCCAACCTCTAGACCACTGTCGAGAACTGTCTGAGACTTTCCAAAATCATTGCTGACATCAGGAAAAAGCCAAATATTCAAACTTGAATCAAGATCATGAACTAGGCTTCCTAGCACACACTAGACATTTCATCAAACACATGGAAAACATGTAAGATATAGGTCATGAATGCATATCTGATCATAAAGTGTGAGATTCATGTGAGAATCACCAAGGAGGCTCTATTCCCTCTCCACATAGCTGCAACAAAACTTACTAATCCATACATTCATCAATAAATCAATAACTAAATGACTCTTGACAAGAGCCATAGATAATACACATCATGTAGCCAACATATAACTAGAAAATATCCAACATAGAAACCATGGTTGGGTGATAATTCTACAAATACTCATATATTTTAACCCCACCAAATCCAAGTGAAACTAGAATGCTCCATGCATGCTCCAAGAATGCTCTAATTTTTCAAGAGTATGAGAGAATGAGAGGATAAGAGAGAGCTCCAAAAATGAACTGACAAAAAGTTGTGAACTGATCCCTATAAGCCTTCTTATCATTCAGGCCTCTATTTTCTTCATTTTCCTTTATTTTTCCTTCAATTTCCATCTTGTGAAAATATTTTCCTCTTCGCCTTCCTTTTATCCTATTTTCCTGTATTTCATAAACCAACCTAGATCCATCTTAACCCCCTGGTCTATCAAGCACCGAGAGTGATCCAATCTCTCGAGGCGCAAACCTCTTTTTTTAGTGCAAAAATTGAGGAAATGTTTGCACCTCGAGAGATTTTATACCTCTAAAAGCTTGATAAGTATGGGGTTAACATGAATATAGGTCATTTTCAATCATGAATGGTCATACAAATTTTTTTGAACATCTAATTACTTTGATCTTTTTAAATATACTAAATATTTCTAAGATTAATTTGATCAATTTGATTTTAAATTTTCTTAGTTGCCTCATTTTTTTTAGATGAGATAGACCGTTAGTAACTTAAATGATGAGAAATGATGAAATACATTTTTTTAGTGCAAGGTGGCAAGGCAACAATGTTGAATGATAAAAAATGTGAATAATAAGAATATAGTCAATTACAAACAATCTTCATTGGGATCAATCTGAAACTATTTTCTCCTACTGTTTATTGTCACACATATTAATTTTTCCATTTTCTCATATTGATAATATGAAAAGGTCAATTGAAATTATAGATCACTCAAATATTTAACCTGAGCTACTACATTAAACATCATACCTCGTCTCTATTTCTCTCCAATATTAATAGTAGTTTTCTCCAAAGTCAATCATTTTGACTTATGGAGTGTTAAAACCCAAATAATTTCCAATGATACTTATTTTTTATTACAACATTTGAATGCAAAGTGATTAACAATGTTGAATGATGGAAAATGGGAATAATAAGAATGTATGCAATTACAAATAGTTTATAGTTTTAGGAAGAAAACATTTCGGGTAAGTGAACATTTTATTTAGGATGAAAATTCAAGTATTGTATTTATGGTTGAATTACTGTAACACAAAAGTCAATTCACGTCATGAATAATTTTTATGTGCTTATACTTAGAGAGAGTGTGTATGTTTTGGGGTTGAGAAGGAGAGATAAGGGGAGATGGAGGCGGCAGAGATGTGCTTATACTGAAATCACTAGAAAATATTAATCTAATTACTTTGAAATGACCATACATCGTAGATCTAGTTGCATCAAAATCAGAAATCAACTTCTACACTAAAATAAATGCATCTAGTGAAAACAATCAAATAGGATTAGAAATCAACATCTACACTAAAATCAATGCATCTAGTGCAAGAAATCTAATAGTATTAGAAATAAATATCTACGTTGAAATCAATGCATCTAGTCCAAGCAATGAAATATGATTAGAAATCAATATCTGCACTGAAACCAATGTATTCAGTGGAAACAATAAAATAGGAGTATAAATCAACATCTACATTGAAATCAATGCATCTAGTGTAAGGTATTAAATAGGAGTAGAAATCAACATCTACACTGAAATCAATGCATATAGTGAATGGTATTAAATAAGATTAGAAATCGACATCTACACTGAAATCAATGCATCTAGTGCAAGTGATTAAATATGCTTAGAAACCAATATCTACACTAAAACCAATGCATCGAGTGCAATAAATCAAATAGGAGTAGAAATCAACATCTACACTGAAATCATTGCATCTAGTGTAAGGTATTAAATATGATTAGAAATCAACATATACACTGAAATCAATGCATCTAGTGCAAACGATTAATTAGTATTACACAGTAACAACTACACTAAAATCAAGACATCCATTTTAGTGAAAAACCAAAATATTCATGAATTTATAGATCTAACTTCTATGTCTGTATTTGTCTCTATGTGTCTCTTTATTCTTCCCTCTCTCTCCACCTTCCATTATGATTATATCTCCCTCCCTCTCTCCTCTCTCTCCCCCTCCCTCTCTCCCTCGTCTATCTCTCTCTCTGCCTCTCCCTCTCTTTCTCTATCTTTCTCTTCTTCCCTCTCCCCCCTTGTCATCTATATATATAACTCCCTCCATCTCTCCTTATTTGTATCTCTATCTCAACCCCCTAAACACCTCTCTCTCTCTCTCTCTCTCTCTCTATATATATATATATATATATATATATATATATATATATATATATATATCTTCTTCCCTCCCTCTCCTTTATCTCTCTATATCATCCCACACACATACACTCTCTCTCCATATCTATCTATCTATATATCTATCCCTCTTCCTCTCCCTCTCTATCACTCCCCTTCTCTCTCTCTCTCTCTCTTCCCTCTTGCTCTCCTCTCTCCCTCTTTGTCTTTTCATCTCTCCCTTGTTAGTCCCTCTCCCTCTCCACCTTTCTCTCTATATGTCTTTCTTCCCCTTCCAAATCCATCTCCCTCTCCCCCTCTCTCCTCTCGCTCTCTCAAGTCCTCTCTCTCCCTTTCTCTCCCACCTCCCCCTGTCCCTCCCCCCCATCACATTATTCCTCTATCTCCACCCTCCAACTCTGTCACTATCTCCCTCCCTCTCTCCTTCTCACTCTCCCCTTCTCTCACACCTCTATATCTATGTCTCTCTATCTCTCTTTTCCCCTTCTTTCCCTATCTCCACCCTCTCCTTTTCTATCTCTTCCCTCATCTCCTCTCTCCCTCATTCCATCTTCCTCTCTCCATTGTCATTCCCTTTCTCTCTCCACCTCTATCTATCAACTTCTTTTTTCTTTCCTCCCTCTCTTTCCCCCTCCAAATCCATCCCTCTCCCTCCCTCTCTCCTCCTCTCTCCCATGTCCTCTCTCTCCTTGTCTCTCCCACCTCTATGTCTCTCTCGCCCACTCTCTTCCCCCTCCATATCACTCTCTCTCTTAAATATGATTCCATTGTATTGTATTAAATAAAGTGTCTAAATAAAAAATATAAAAATAATTTGGTTGTAAAAGATTAAACCTATATTTTGGATCAATCGTGTCAATTAAAATACAATAATAAAAAACTTAAAAGAATCATGCACTATCTTTCCTCTATCATTTTTAGTCACTTTTCTTTCTCTCTTCACTTGGATCCTTAGTTAAGATGCATCTATCCTAGTTCATTATAATATTATTTATATTATATAAACTTCACATATGTATATATAAATGTATTCTCACTTTTAATTTTCTAAAACCTTGATTTAATCTCTATGGGAATATTTTTAGTAGTTGCGAGGATGGCGAGTTTAGATATACCTCAAAAGTAATTATAACCTTTTTTCTTTTAGATTTAATTAAAAAATGTTATAAAATTAAATTAAAATAAAGTATTTGTAAAACATTTTGATTTTGAAATAAGTTATGGTTTTTGGGCATGTGGTAATGATAAGCCATGGTATTGGCCCATTGTATTGTAAGAGAATAATTAAAAGACTAGATCCATAACATAATAATCAAAGTCCTAGATTGCCCATGGTATTAATAAATCATGGTATTAGCCCATGGTATTATGATTTTCTTCTCTCCTCTCCCTCTATCTATCTTTCTCTTCTGGGTATTGGCCCATGATATTGTAAAAAAAACCTATTTAGAAGTTAATAATATCCATGGTAAATATTCATGATTAAAAATGTTCGTAATTTTATTAACAAAAAACAAAATTGCAATATAAAAAAATTAAATTTCAAAAAATATCTCACATCTCACATCTAATGCCTAGACATCTAATGCTCACATCTCACATCTAACGTCTACACATCTATCGCTCACATCTCACATCTAATGCTAACACATCCACCCTTTACTCGACTCTAGAGCGCCTCTCGGTGCAATAAAATGTCAGTTAATGCCTCTTTTCCTTTGTGAATTCCTTTGCCAATATTCATAGCCATAAATTAATCACAAGTGATACCCATCACTATGTTTTGTCCAACATTTAACTTGGAATATGTGTTCCATGACCTTGGTCTTATATTTGTTTATAGGTAAAATCAACTAGGGGTTGTTACAGAACATGTTTATCACTAAAAAAATATGCAAATTCTATGAGTTAAAACAGTAATGCTTGAAGCAAAAAATTAGAAATGGACATCAAAATGAGTCAAATATAAATATATAAATAATTAAAAAATATCAAAAATATAAGAAAATATTAACACTTAGTGTCATCTTGTATAAAATCCTAAACTATGTCATTCATTCATGTGTATAGCTCACCGAAAAAGTGCATTGAGTTATGAATTAAGCAACCTAGATCTATCTTAAATCTTGATCTATTAAGCACTGGGAAGGATCAAATCTCTTATGGTGCAAACCTCCCTTTTTCGTGAAAAACTTGAGGAAATGTTTGCACCTCTAGAGACTTGATCCCTCTTCGTACTTAATAGATTAGAGTTAAGATGGATCTAGGATGGTTTGATATATATATATATATATAGAGAGAGAGAGAGAGAGAGAGAGAGAGAGAGAGAGAGAGAGAGATATAAGCTTGACAGTCTACTTGAAGTTTTATCACGAGACCCTAAAATATAATAAGCTCCAATACAATAGAACCCAATAAGAATATATACCTTTTCCATTGTAGGAGTCGAGGATATTAACTATCGTTCTTTTAATTTTATTTTTGATGCTATAATTTGATCTCCTAAATATAACTCAATAATAATATTATCCAAACTAAGTTGTTATGAATATCTTAGAGACATGTTCCAGTGAATTTTGACACACTCTAAATTGAGCAATTCCAATAAATGTTAATACCAACAAAAAATTATAAACAAAATGTTGGACTACAAGTACCATATTTATTTTTTTCGTGCTCACATTTATCTTCATAGTCAAGAGTAAAATTTCAAACATATAAAATGAAATTAATAACATACAAAACAACCTGGAAAAATCTAATCCTTGAAGGCTATGTAATGAAGTGATAAAGGTTGTTTCTCCCAAGTTTTACCTCAAAGACATGCATATGTGAAGTTATAAAGTGTCTTCATGTAGTGTACTTTTATTGAGTGGTTTACTTTGCTAAATTGGATATGAGAATTGCACACAGTTATGATATTCGTTGTGGAAATTAGGATTTATTTTGATCTACCTAACAACTTTTATCTCAATAAGTGTCTCATGTTAGTGAAGATTACATTTAAATACATTACGTTATAGAAGAATACTATGGACAAAATCATGGGTTAAGCCCAAAAACCTCCATTAATAAATTTACTATTTCATCCCAATCTTATTTTAATTATTAACTTTTTTTTTTTAAATGTAACTTGGTAGTTAGAGAATAATACCATTGTTAAAACTAGGCGTTGTGAAAACCTAGAGTTGAAAAACCTCCATCCATAAATTTACTATATTATCTCAATTTTATTAAAAATATTATTTGTTTATTTATTTTTAAAATTTTATTTTTATTTTTATGTAATTTGATTGCTAAAAAAGAATACCATGGGAAAAACCATGTGTTGTCCAAAAACCTCCCATAAATTTACTATTTATTCTCAATTTTATTTTAATTATTGTTATTATTAGTATTATTTTTTTCATTTGACTAAGGAAAAATGTTTACATTACATATCTATGCTTATGAGGATATTTAAAAAATATTCAAATATTTAACTCCTACACTTCTCGAATCTAATGCCTACACATCTAACATTTAACATGTAAAGTCTAACATTCCATAGGTTATATGATTATATCTCATCACTTGTGATAATATTCCACTTGGGAATTGGTGGGAGCTCGAAGGAAAATGGTGGGCTAGGGTTTCTAACAAACCCTTACACGACACAAAGACAGAGCAAGCAGCCTCTCAGGTCTAAGCAGCACTGCTGCTAGTGCAGTTTTGGCACATCTGGAAACTAAAACCAATGAATACTCTGATGGGGGAGGCATCAGCGCCTCCCCCAAAGACTGCAACAATGAAGATTTCAAATGAGAATGCAAAGAAGCCAGTGGTACAGCCTGCATAGCAGCAGGAGAAGAACACCCAAGCAGATCTGGAAAATGAACCAGGAAATAACCCTAGAGCATTTGAGAAACTAAAGAAGGCATCGTCATCCACTTGCAAGCCCATTGCAACAGAACGACCCAAGATTGAGCTCCCGAGTCACAGAGTCAATGTACAAATATAATACATGAAAGACCATGCACTGATAGGCAAATTTATAGGCTATTGGCCAACTGAAAAAGCTCTACAAGGCTAGATTACCTCATAGTGGAAGCCCAAAGGACATGTTACCCTATAGCTAGGCCCCAAAAGCTTCTTCACAACCATCTTTAACTGCCTTGAAGACAGAAATCGCGTCCTAGATGGAGGACCCTATTTCTTTAATGCAGCAGGTCTCTATCTATGAGACTGGGTAGAAAGATTTAATCCAGATAAGGAAGACATCAGTTGGGCGCCAGTTTGGATCCGCATGTACTCTTTACCGCTAGAATACTGGGATGAAGAATCACTTAAAGCCATTGGTAATGGATTAGGCGAGTTCATAAAGACAACAGAGGAAACAAAGCTTCGTCAGTACACCTCCTATGCTCATATTTGCGTTTACATGAAACTGGGCAAGGTGCTCACGGACTCATTAAGTCTCCTTCATGATGAGTTTGAATGGATACAACCCATGAATTATGAACATGTACCTTTCAGATGCAGGAGTTTCCATGCCCATGGACACCTATTCCGTGACTGTCCTTTAAACGCTCCTCCTAAATCCATAGACAATGGGGGAAAGTCTGATCCAGAAGGGTTTACTAAAGTGGCCAGTAGAAAGAAGCATACCAAAAAACCACCCACAGCAACAAAAAATGCTACTCCATCATCAGATGTGCCATCCTCAAGCAATAGCTTTGACATTTTGGCAAACCTAGATATGATTGAATCAGATCCCACCGTGATAGCAAAGACAACCTTTGCTCCATCCACCAAACTTTCTTCCACACCTATTCATAATGAAGCCAGTCAACCATCGAAAGTTAACACCTCTGATCTGCATGCAACAACCACGCAACCCATCCCAATCCATGCTCATAACAAATCCCTCTGGTCCGATAAAGTAATGGAAATTGATAATCTGTTGACAGACCCTCTTCAGTCAATACCTCACATGGAGGACAACAGTCAACAAAGTTTAATGGAAGAAGAAATTGAAAGCTTTGATCTAGTTGATATAGACATTTTCAGTCTAGAACAAGCTTGTAAGAGGAAAGAGTTTGACACAATACCGGATAGGCAACTTGAAAATTTGGAAGTAGTACTATCAAGAGTGCATTAGCACAGCACACTGGGCATACAACAAGGAGGTAAATGGGACGGGAAACATATCACCAAAGATGGGAAGAAGAGAGGGAGAAAGACAGATCTACAGCACACCATCCTAATTGGGGAAATGCTAGTGGAGTCTGGAAGATCCTCCAAGTTGACTAAATACTACCATTACCTGCCTACAGGTCAACCAGAAGCTCATCTCATGGAATGTCAGAGGACTTAATGGTCTAGGGAAATACATAATGATAAAGAACATGATTCAGCAAGAACAACCACACATTGTATTCATGCAGGAAACAAAATGTAACACTAGTATTTTAGCTTCCATATTATCCAAAGCATGGGCGGGATGTCAGACTATTACAGTAGATGCAACAGGTGCTTTAGGAGGGCTTGCCATAGCATGGAATACTCAACGCGTCTTCCTAACATATTTCCATGCTTCACATCATTTCATTCAAGCAACTTTCCACCTTATTGGAATCAACATACATGGCCACTTGACTAATGTATACTTCCCTCAAGATGCAATGCAAAAGACTACGTTGCTAAAAACGTTGAAAATTCTCAATTCTACAAGAACTTATCTACTCCGGATCACAGGTGGTGACTTCAAGATGATCACTCGGCTAGAGGAAAGACTTGGAGGCAGAAGAAAGTTGGACAATGAAAGCAATAACTTCAAAGAATACATTCAAAACAACTGGCTAATTGACTTACCATTTGATAATGGCACTTACACATGGAATAACAAATGGACGGGCTCTCAAAAAATCTCCTCTAGGTTGGATAGATATCTAATCTCAGACAACTTTGTCCATTTAGGTGGTGATATATGCGCCTCCATACTCCCCATTGCCGGCTCAGATCATTGGCATATTTCCTTGCAATGGAAGAATCTTGGAAATTCAAACAGGAAACCATTTAAATTTGAAGCTTTCTGATTCACCCACCCTGAGTTCAAAAAAATGGTCAAATCAGCATGGGAGAGCTTCATTCCCAATGGCGGTTCAACTATGTATAAATTCTAGCAGAGACTGAAGCACATCAAAAGGCAAATGAAGACCTGGGATTACACTATATTCGGCAATATATTTCAAGAGAAAAAAGTCCTCGAGCAAAGTATGAAAGAGCTACAGCAAAAGATCATCACAGGAGGCAGAACAGAGGAACTAGGAAGTCAAGAACAAGTTCTACTAACACAATTAGAAGAAAGAAGGAAACAAGAGGAACTTCTCTCGAAACAAAATTCAAGAATCAGATGGCTAAGAGAAGGTGAAATAAATACCAAATTCTTTCATCGCACAACTATTCAAAGAAGAATGAATAATACCACCTCACATATTCAAAATCCACAGGGAGATAGAATGGAGAAACAGGAAGATATCGAGAAAGAGCTCACTAATCACTTCAAAATAGTACATCAAGAGCCACCTACAGATAGACAGCCTGCAATAAACAAAATACTTCATCTTATTCCCAGAATTATAACAGAGGAGCATAATCAGCTTTTGCTATGACCGGTCACCCTGACAGAGGTAGAAGAGGCATCAAATCAATTGAAAGCTAGGAAAGCTCTAGGACCTAATGGTTTAACTTCTAACTTTTGCCATGATTCTGGGGCTTAATCAAAGTAGAAGTCTGGAATGTGGTAGAAGAATCCCGAGCTATGCATTGGCTACTTCCCTCTCTCAATGCGACATTCATCGCACTTATTCCCAAAGAAGCACAGGCAAGCACTCCGGAGAAGTTCAGGCCCATTGCACTATGCAACATCATATAAAAAATTATCTCGAAAGTAATTGCAAATCGCCTCAAACCGCTCCTCCCTCTTCTCATTTCGCCAGAACAATCTCAATATGTTGAAAGACGTCAAATCTTCGACAGCATTATTCTGACTCATGAAACCATACATTCCTTAAAGAGAAACAAACAGGCAGGTATGCTTCTAAAAATGAGCACAATTCTAGACTCATAGTACCAATGAGGGTTTCAGGCAATGGAAACCTTCTGCATAGATAACACAGCAAGAAATTGAAGCTTATAACTTAGAGTTACACAAAGAAATCACCAGCAAAAGAATCAGATATAATACTGGAAAAGATGTTCTAAGATGGGGATATACATCGAAAGGAGTATACACCACAAAAGAAGCCTACCAGCTGATGCTCCAAACACAGGAACTAGTTGATCATGCTTGGAATCACATATGGACTACAGGGATTTGGCCAAAAATCTCCACTTTCACATGGCTGCTATATCATCAAAGAATTCTCACTTGGGACAACTTAATCAAAAGAGGATTCGAGGGACCCTCCTACTGTCCTAATTATCAAAATCATGAAGAAACTCTCCAGCACCTCATGGATTCCTGCCACATGGCTAACCAACTATGGGAGATGCTTACTTTCCGATGTCACCGACCATGTAGAATCCTAGGGGATATAAAGGGCACCATCCGCAACTGGACTCCATAGCTTTATAACAACAAAATTCTCAATAAGCTATGGACAATTCTGCCAGGCTTCCTTTTCTAGACAATTTGGAAGGAAAGAAACAAACAAATTTTCAAAAACCAAAGAACTACTTTAGAGATCATATGGACCAACCTATGTCAGAATATTAAGGAAACTCTAGCTCTCCAACAGTGGAGTGTTGAGGACTTTCCTACCCAGGCACAGGAACAGAGCATATGGGCAAATTGGAACTTCAAGCTCCAGCAGGTACAACTTGATCCCAACATAATAAGCACTATCACCAAGCAGCTCTCACATTGGAATCCCCCCCCCCCCAAGAAGGTGATAAAGCTAAATTTTGATGGTGTCTCCAAGGGAAACCCAGGTAAAGAAGGACATGGTGGCATATTCAGAGATCATGAAGGCCGACCCTTGCTAATATAATTTGGCTCCATTGGTTGGGATACGAACAATTCTATAGAAATGGAAGGATTATGGTAAGGTATGAACTTAACACACCAACATAATTTTCATCCCATCATAATAGAGGGGGACTCCCAAATTCTAATAAATATGGTCACTCAAATACAACTAGGAAGCACTATTTTGAGAGTTGCCAAAAGTTGAAGATTAGTGGCCAGGCTTGAACTAATAGAGAAATGGATGAAAAATAGGAGAGCAACCACATTTATTCATGTCAAAAGGGACAACAACAAGGTAGCAGATCTCTTGGAAAATATAGGGGTTGAACAAGATCAAGTCCTATATTTTGACACAATCAACATTCTAAATAACCAATTTCAATTGCAAGCTTGCACTGACCTGGTGCACAAGGACGCCCATCTCCTGGATGCGGGTGACAATTAAGGACAGTGAAGTGGCCGCCAACTGGGTTGGCATGTGGCGAGACCACATGGCCTCCCACAGGCTAGCACGGTGGTCCAAAAATGGCATTTACAATCGCCATAAATGCACCTTATGTGAGCGCTGCCTCCAATATAATAACTGCCATCAACCTCGGCTCAAAGCAAATATGAATTCTAGGGAGAATTTCACCTCTACTGCTACCTATCCACCCATGCAACCTCAGCCTCTGCAATGCCTCTACCCCCAAGCAGTGATTGCACCCAGCTCCCACACAACCATAGGGAGACACTTCAACCTCCTTTGCTGCATTGATTCTGGCTCAGGCATACACTTCACCCACAGCCTAGATTGTCATTTTATCTTCCCTTTGGCCCTATCATTTTATCTTCCCTTTGTCCCTAGTTTCTCATCCCTCTGTTGAACTGTCTACAAGCTCCACTGTGACACTGCATCCCATTGTGCCCAATTCTAGACAAAATTCGCATCTGCCTACAGATAGCATGGTGTGACACAGGATGCGCAGCCGTAGGGGTGGGAACCGAGGGAGCCTGAATCGCCCCCAATGCTCTCCTGCTTCAGATACCACTTCCTGTCTCGCTGAGCAAATCCTAGGTCGTTACCCAAATACGTGCAATGGAAGAGGTCGCCTCCACTCAGTGGCCTCTGCCTCACCTCCCAGTAGCTTCCCCTCCATTTCTGCCCTGTATCCCAGAGGCACTACACCAACTCCTCAACTGCATTCCCAGAATGCCCAATTCACCTTCCACTCCACCGTGAACAAGCCCCTCATCACGACCACCATAACCATACGCTTTCACGAGGAAGAGTAGAGCTTTGATGAATATGCCTCAACTGCATTCCCAGAATGCCCAATTCACCTTCCACTCCACCGTGAACAAGCCCCTCATCACGACCACCATAACCATACGCTTTCACGAGGAAGAGTAGAGCTTTGATGAATATGCCACTGAAGCTGGTGGACGCATCACTGCAAGTGAGGAGCAAGGAACGATGGGAGGTGGCAGCACTAGGGCAATTGGGATATTGAACATTGCTCGTGGTGGGCACACCACAGCAGGGTGTAGCGACACCAAAGACAAACCAGAACTAGCTCAGATGAGCATTCAAGGAGCAGGGGAGCAGAGCCACGAGCAGCAAACGAGACGCGCAAGGAAGGAAGTGAACGAGGCTCCGCAAACAAACTAGGTAATGGATGAATATTTCTGTCTCGTAAAGGAAGAGCACCCGGCATTGTAGGCTAGCGACACGGAGACATCGCTGATGGCAAGTGGCAACATGGAGGAATACAGATGCTTCATGTGGAGGAACACCCTTCGTCGCTGCCACATCCCTAGCCTTCCACCTCGATGCCATGTGTATGCCTCATTGTGTGCCACCTTGTTGCCACTTAGCATGCCACGCCTCTGCCACATAGTCTGCCACTGAGCATGCCATGTGTCTCAGGTTTTTTGGGACTCTCTTTTTTAGCTTTTTGTTTTCAATGGGATTTTGGGGAAAAAACTATAAGATTTTTTGGCTCTTCAATTGGTTCTTTTTTTTTTTTTGGTCTCATTAGATAGAATGATACAAAAATGGATGCTTTGTTGGTTTCCCCTGCATCTGAACTCTTTTGGTTAGGGACTTGTTTCCCTTCTCGAAAGTTCAGATCCACACTTTGCTACTTGATGCCATTCCTCTGGCATGGTTAAGTACAAGCTTCGGCCTCAATGTATGATATCTTTTTTCATTAATAGAATTAGTATAACTTAGGAAGAAAAAAAAAAAAAAAAAACAACAACAACATGTAAAGTCTAACATCTACACCATCTAACATGTACACATCTACCAATCTTTTTTCATTAATAGAATTAGTATAACTTAGGAAGAAAAAAAAAAAAAAACAACAACAACAACATGTAAAGTCTAACATCTACACCATCTAACATGTACACATCTACCATCTAACATGTACTTCTAACATCTACCCCATCTAGCATGTATCATTTACCCATCTAACATGTAATGTCTAACATCTACCTCATATTGGGCTATAGAGCTCCTTTCATGACAATAATGGCATATTTTGATGCATGAAAATCTCTTCAAAATCAACAAATGGGTTCACTTGATTTAATTTCAATTAATAAAGCTATAAAAATAGAATTATGAGGTTTTTTTTTCTTCTTTTTGAAAAATGATGTGAAAAAAATTAAATAGAGGAATGAAAAATGTATTTGGTTAATCTATGTAATCCATTATTTTAAATAAGAAATTGAGAAAAACAAAGATTCAAAATATTTTCCAAGAATTCAATGATGAATCTCAACTAAATTATCATATTGTGTAAAGATGAATTTTGTAAATAGAGGAATAAGATAGAAAAAAGTATGAATGTGTAGGTAAAAAGAGTAAGAGTTTTGGAGAGATTATGAAAAGAAACAAGAATATTAGAGAAATTGTGTAAAGGTTTTTGTGGTCAAATTTCTCTAAAATCGGGTAGGAATTTATTGAAATCACAAGTTTGATGGGTAATCTAGTGCAATCTAAGTGCCCTAGGGATTTTATAGTGTGCTGAATCCATATATAAAGTCAAAAAACTAGTTTAAATAATACAAATCAAGATTTCAACTCAAAAGTTGGGTAATCTAGTGCAATCTAAGTGCCCTAGGGATTTTACAGTTTGTCAAAAAACTAGTTTAAATAACACAAATCAAGATTTCAACTCAAATTTTTCCACCCCCTGAAAGTCCAAAAAGTCTAAAGACAACTCCAAATAAATATACATATCTAATGTATGGTGTTCTGAACCATTTGATTGCGGCTCTAAGTTAAATTCTCAGGTTTTCAACTTCACTATGAAGTTCTAAAGTTTCCAAGGTTTCCGGTACAAGTTTTTGACATCTCGTAGCTAGAATGTATCGAGGTAGAATCTCTTAGCTAGAATGATTTGAATGTATCGAGGTAGAATCTCTTAGCTAGAATGATTTATGTTAGAAGTGCCAGCAAAATGTAGCACACAGCCTTTATAATATGCGGTTTGATAGACATCGAAATTTTGGGATGTGGATAGAGTGATTCGACCTGGATTCAATCCAGTTTGAGAGTTATGGAGAGGATCATCCAGATCCCAGATTCATCCTCACGAGTAACCAATCGACACCCTCGGAACCCAAAATCAGTCGGGTCAAACCCTTTAATAGGGGTGTACCCCATCAGTAAAGAACGAACTATGAGGTTTGTGATCGTGGGTTAAAGTTTCAATTGTTAAGGGTACCCCAAAGTTCCAATATGTGTACCCCATCACACATTTTAAACTTGTAAATTAAATTCAAACTATGCAACCTATAATGTAATATACAATTTGAATTACAGAAAACATGAGAGTAATGGACTGAGTTGCACACAAATCGCATAGCATAATGCCAAACTGTGCAATCTCTAATTTATTTGTTTAGAAATGACATCCCAAACTTTTAAGTAACCAAATAAAACATGCTGATGAAATATATAAATATGTCCTCCTGACTTTAAATAAGCTGAAGGGCGGAAACCAACCACCATTCAAGCAAGTAGTTATAATGTTAGCGATGATTCATCTGAGTAAAACTCAAGAACAAAAGTCATTCACCATTATTGTCCTCTGGGTATTCAATTTTGAAATGATCCAACGCTGTCTTGCCCTTTAATCCCTTAATTCTCCAGAAAACTCTCTTGAATTCTCCAATCTCATATCCTTTGTACAGAGCTGGATGTTGTTCATCAACCAGGGATGCTGCAGGAGCAATGAAGGCATCGTGTGAAGGGCCATAAAACGTAGCAACTGATATAATGTTAGCGATGATTCATCTGAGTAAAACTCAAGAACAAAAGTCATTTATCATTATTGTCCTCTGGGTATTCAATTTTGAAATGATCCAACGCTGTCTTGCTCTTTAATCCCTTAATTCCCCAGAAAACTCTTATGAATTCTCCAATCTCATATCCTTTGTACAGAGCTGGATGTTGTTCATCAACCAGGGATGCTGCAGGAGCAATGAAGGCATCGTGTGAAGGGCCATAAAACGTAGCAACTGATATACGTGTAGTGGACGCGTTCGTTATTGCTCGATGCTCAACACTCCTGAATCTCCCATTGCTCACTACCTGAAAAATTATTGCCATTAATAATTCTGCTTTAAAACTAAGAAAAACTATATTAGATCACCTTTTGGTAATTACCTGCAGGTGATCTCCCAAATTGATAACGAAGGCGTTAGCTATGGGTTCAACAGCAACCCATTTTCCATTTTTGAGTACTTGCAAACCATTAACATCGCCTTGCATTAGAACAGTGACGCCAGTTGGGTCTGAATGGCTTGGTGAACCAAGGGTATGATCTGGGTTTGGGCATGGAGGATAGTAATTGGTAAGCATACTTTGGCTGTGTTTTCCAAAGCTTGTATTCAAGTAATGAGAGTCCAGCCCTAGAGCTTCAGAAAGGGAAGCCAGTAACCTTAAAACCAGTGCTGTCGCCGCCATAGAATACCTGGCTGCGATCTCTGTCACCAAAACATAGGTCGGTCAATTCTTTTGTTGTTCGGGCTATACATAGAGATTTGGGAATGAAATCTGAGATATTCTGCAGTCTTTAGATATTAGTTTGGTCAAAATTATAAATTTAAATGATAAAAATAAAAATGATAATTCCATAAACTAAATATGTTATGAAAAATTAACCCAAAATTAACTCATCCAAAATCATATGTAACCCAAAAAGAAACCTGTAAAGTGAACTTCTTAAACAACATAGAAGCCCAAGAACGTAGGCTGCAGGTTTTTCGGGCCAAGAGTTCATCACTTCCTCTGGAGGATGACATGGGTGGATTAAACATTCCCTCCAGTAAAGGTCCTTTGCTCTGCTAACACTGAAAAGCCGAACCCTCTGCTTTGGGTCCTCTGAGTAGAGGCATGCTCGGTCCTCCACAGGCATTTCGAAGAATTCTTTAGCGATTTCCATCATGCTTTTCATGACTATCGCTGGCACGCCATGGTTCACTATCTGGCCTCAACAATATGAAACAAAATTGTTTGCAACCATTATATCGCAATTTTGCACCCAGCCAAGAAAGTTGTCGGTGGAGTCATCCATGGTGTGTAAGGGTGATTTAAATATTTTAATGAGCTGTTTATGCATAAGTCTCCGTTATTTAAAAATTTCGTGAAATCTTTTATATTAATTTGATGAGTTTTTATTATTTTGTTTTGGGTATATTAGGAGGGATTATCACTATTTTTATAGTAGTTTTAGTGAATCTAACAAATCGATTATTAGAAATCAAAATTTGCAATTAACATAAAATCAGAAGCGTCAGATGAAATCATAACCCTAAATTCGACACGGGCAACCTAAAATCAGATGCGTCAGATGAAATCATAACCCTAAATTCGACACGGGCAACCTGATAATTGATAGTCTAAGATTGCAGATGAGTTGGAAATGAGGTATATGGTGTACCTGGAAACAACCATCCTCCTCCAATGCATGCTGGATTTCATGGACCACCCTTGTTCTGTTAGGGCCATCCAGGCCCTGGAGATCCACCACCGGAATGCTCTCCGAGTAAGACACCTCAGACAACTGGGGGCGTTCACTGAGAGGCAGGATATATTTACCCTCCATCTCACTTCTGTTCACTCCATTGGACAGTAGCTTGTTGGAATTTTCTGATAAATCCCATAACAAACAGACAAAAATCGCACTCTGTTTTTACACAGAAAAACAGAAAAATTCGCTTGCTGGAAACGGTGTTTCAGCAACACAGTTTTTTTTCAGTTGCTGAAACAGGTGTTTCAGCGACGATGATCATCGTGTTTCAGCAACGTAAACTTTTGACGTCAAGTAATTTTTGAGTTACGAGGTGTTTCAGCAACTGTGACGATGTAACAGCAACAGGAAGAAATTAACTTGTATTTATCAAAATAAACTAACTGTTACAGATTTGTCTTCCTCATAATGAGGGAATTTCAAAACTTCTATTGCTGAACATCTACTTCAGAAATTCACTAAGGAACGATTCTGTTCCACACAGATGAACATAAAAAACAAATTACATTCAAATTTCTGCACTGCTGTGCATTTCACTGTTCTGAAATTATTCTTCTTCCTCTTTACGCTGTTGCGTGCTTTCTTCTGCTCTGTGTGATTCTTCAGCTGCTGCTGCTGCTTCTAACGCTAACTTTAAAACAGAACTGCTGTGCGGTATTTATATGGTGAAAGATATCTGATTAAAACAATAAAATATTACAAAATATCTTCTAATGTTTATCTCAGAATTTATTGCAGCAAGGCGGTGATGCCTTTATCAAAAAACAAGTCGGCTGTCTGCAGGGGAAATCAACTGAAACTTTAATGCATATTAATGTGCAGAAATATCAAAGGCGACTTGGCTGCACCGAACATCTTTAACATTTACTGCAAATCAGATTCATGTACAGCTGTTCATTGTTGCAGTTGGAATTAAATTCCAACACTCCCCCTTAATTTCAACTGCTGCATACCCAGACATTTTCTGAAATGATCAAAACCTTTCTTTGCTAATGGTTTTGTCAAGATGTCTGCAAGCTGATCCTCTGTTCTGCAGTGCTGCAAAACAATCTCACCATTGTTAACCAATTCACGTATGAAGTGATATTTGGTGTCTATGTGCTTTGTTCTTTTATGAAAAACAGAGTTTTTAGACAATGCTATTGCTGAGCTATTGTCACAGTAAATGGTTGTGCCATTTTCTTGTTCATGACACAAATCTTTGAGAACTCTTCTCAGCCATACTGCTTGGCATGCTGCTGCTGTTGCTGCCACATACTCTGCCTCTGCTGTTGACAAAGCCACAACTGGTTGCTTCTTGGAAGCCCATGAGATGGCTCCCGATCCCATATGAAACACATATCCCGATGTGCTTTTCCTATCATCAACACTTCCAGCCCAATCACTGTCAGTGTAACCTGTCAACATGAAACTTTCAGAAGAGGAGTATAAAATACCAAACCCCTTCGTTCCATTCACATACCTTAGAATTCTCTTGGCTGCCTGCCAATGAGTCTCTTTCGGTCTTTCCATAAATCTGGAGATTAAACTCACAGCGTGCATAATGTCCGGCCTAGTTGCAGTCAAGTACATAAGGCTGCCAACTATGCTTTTGTACAATTTTGGATCAAAATATTTGCTGCTGTCTTCTTTGGTTAATTTCAGCCCCACTACTGTTGGAGTCACAACAGCCTTGCTGTTCTGCATGTTAAATCTCTTCAAAACAGCTTCTACATATTTATCTTGAGAAATGAAAACACCATTTTCACTTTGGTCTACTTCAATTCCAAGAAAATATCTTAATAACCCTAAGTCAGTCATTTCAAATTCACTCTTCATGACTGCTTTAAAATCAGCAATGAGAGAAGCATCATTGCTAGTAAAAATCAGATCATCTACATATAAAACAACAATAATAATCTTACCGTCATTCTGCTTTATGTAGAGTGTGGGTTCACCATCACACTTAGCAAACCCATTCTCAATCAGATAAGCATCAATTCTGCTGTACCATGCTCTTGGAGCTTTCTTCAGCCCATAAAGAGTCTTCTTCAGTTTACAAACTTTATGCTCTTGTCCTTCAACTTCATAGCCCGGAGGTTGATCAACATAAACCTCTTCTTTTAACACTCCATTCAGGAATGCAGATTTAACATCCATCTGATAAATCTTCCATTTGTGTTGTGCTGCAATAGACAACACTGTTGTGACTGTTTCCATCCTTGCTACTGGTGCAAAGGTTTCATCATAGTCTCTGCCTTGTTGCTGCTTGTAGCCTTTCACAACAAGTCTTGCTTTGTGCCTGTCAATCTTACCTTCAGCATTACTCTTGGTCTTATAAACCCACTTAACTCCAATGGCATCTTTGCCTTTAGGGAGATCCACTAACTCCCATGTTTTACTCTTCTCAATTGCACCAATTTCTTCATTCATTGCTTCAATCCATTTATTTTCATTTACAACATCTTCAAAATGGATTGGGTCATCAATATGACAATACAAAGCAAATAATGAATTCAGACCGGTATTGTTACTTACCTCTCCTTGTTCATAAATCTCATTCAGATTTCTGAATCTTGGTCTTCTTGGTGTGCTTGGAGTTCCATCCGAACTTGAGGGTGTATTTGATCCCTGTGGTGTTTCAGCAGTAGCTGTTTGTGGTGTAACAGCAACTGTTCTTCCTTGACTTCTCAAGGCTGTTCGGATTCCAGCTTGTGGTGTGGTTTGTTGTACTTGCTGTGGTGTAGGAGGAGCCACCAAGGAAGGATTATTTGCTGCTGTCCCTTCCTCTTTTTCTTCATGAGACATTATTGTCTTCACATTCACTGTTTTTTCCAAGCTTCCATCCCAAGTTTCATCTTCAATGAACTGCACATCTCTACTTACTATTAACTTCTTGGTGGATGGATTATAGAGTTTGTATGCTTTTGACTCATCACAATAGCCAATAAAGACACACTTCTCCCCCTTACTATCAAGCTTTTTTCTTAGCTGATCTGGTACATGTGCATATGCCACACAACCGAATACTCTCATGTGAGTGACAGTTTGCTTTTGACCACTCCATGCCTCTTCTGGTATTCTGTTCATGACAGCTTTAGTTGGGCATCTATTCAAGATGTAAACTGCGCAAGTAACAGCTTCTGCCCAATACTCATACGGCAAGTGTTTTGCCTTCAGCATACTTCTGACCATGTCAAGAATGGTCCTATTCTTTCTTTCAGCAACACCGTTTTGCTGAGGTGTATACCTTGCTGTGAACTGCTTTTGTATGCCATTCTCTCTGCAAAAACGCAGAAATTCTTGGGAGATGTACTCTCCTCCTCTATCTGTTCTGAGCACTTTGATATAATGCCCACTCTGCTTTTCAACAAGAGTTTTGAAGTGGCGGAATTTCTCAAACACTTCACTCTTCTGTTTCAGCATATACATTCATGTCTTTCTGGTGTAATCATCAATAAAAGTTAAAACATATCTATTTCCAGCAAATGATGGTATTTGCATCGGTCCACACACATCAGAATGAACAATTTCCAATGGTGCTTTTGCCCTTATACTCTTTCCTGCTGGAAAGCTTTCTTTATGTTGCTTGCCCAAGATGCAGCCTTCACAAAGGTTGTCCGGTTTCTCAATCAACAGCAATCCCTTTACCATGCCCTTTCTGTGCAACAGATTCAGGCCTCCGAAATTGAGATGTCCAAATCTCAAGTGCCACAACCAATTCACATCTTTCACCTGTTCTTGAAAGACTTCTTGTGTTACAGCCGCAATAGTTCTGCCTTCCTTCAAATCTGCCCTGAGCTTGAGAGGAAACATTCTATTGCTGGTCATCTGCACCTGTGCAATGATCTTCTTACTTGGAGGTATGTCTCTGATAGTACACAAATCATCTTTGAAGAACACGTTGTAACCTTTGTTCATGAGCTGTCCAATGCTCAAAAGATTACATTTCAGACCAGGTACATATTATACAGCTTGCACAGTCATCTGTTCTCCATTTTTTGCTCGGATATTGACACTGCCCTTACCCTTGACAGTTATCTTATCATCAGTCCCTGTTGTTACCTCAGATTTCACATTTTCATCCAGATTGGCAAACATCGCAATATTTCCAGTCATGTGATTACTACAACCTGAGTCTAAGAACCAAAAATCATCTTGTTTGTCTTGTGCTATGTTACATGTTAATAGCACATTCTTTGGGTTCTTATCTTCTTCATTTGCAAAATTAGCATTCTGCCTATTGTTCATGTCATTTTGTTTTTTCTTGCATTCATTGGCATAGTGCCCAAATTTTTTACAATAATGACATTGGACTTGGGATTTGTCATACCTTTGTCCATGAGCTTGCTGTTTGCTTGAACCTTCAGCTTGGTTCTGATTGCAGCTCCTTCCGCTTGTGTTAGCTGGGTAATTTCTGCCTCTATTTTGGCTTCTTCCACGACCTCTGTAATTTGCTCTGCTTCCACCTCTTCTTTGGCCAAAAGACATCTGAGTCTTGAATGCTTGCTCAAATGAGGAATCTGTTCCTCTACTCAGTCTGTGTTCATGAGACAACAGAGAAGCACTCAGCTCATCTACCGTGAACTGTGAGAGATCTTTTGTTTCTTCTATTGCCACCACAATAGATTCAAACCTTGAGGGTAAACATCTCAAGATTTTCTCTACAACCCTTCTATCTTCAAGAGTCTCACCATGAGACCTTATCTGGGTTATCAAGCCAATAACCTGGGTGAAGAATGAATCTATTGTATCAGATTCCTTCATGCTGAGATTTTCAAAGTCTCTCCTCAACATCTGCAACTTTGCAGTCTTCACCTTCTCCATGCCTTGGTAGGCAGTTTGGAGAATATCCCATGCCTCCTTAGATTTTGTTGCTGCTGCAATCCGCGGAAAAACACTTTCATGTACTGATTGGAAGAGGAAAAAGAGGGCTTTGGCATCCTTCTTCTTGTCACTCTTCAACTGGTCTCTTTCTGCTGCTGTCAAAGCAGCCAGTGCTGTTGCATCTGCAGGTTCAGCATACCCTGTTTCAACCAGCTCCCATAGTCCTTGAGAAGCAAACAATGCTTTCATTGTTATGGACCAATAACTGTAATTTTTCCCATTAAACTGAGGCAGTTGGGGATTTGTCAAACCTGTTCCAGCATCTGCCATCTTAACCTGTACTGGTAAAGAAAAGGTATTGACTGTATTTTGAAAAACAAGCAAAAACTTTCTCTGCTAGAAAAATCTGCTTAACAAACTTCTTACAGCTCCTACAGTGAAAAACAATCTCTGTTTTTGACTCACTGAGTGCCTAGACTAGCTCTGATACCATGTTGGAATTTTCTGATAAATCCCATAACAAACAGACAAAAATCGCACTCTGTTTTTACACAGAAAAACAGAAAAATTCGCTTGCTGGAAACGGTGTTTCAGCAACACAGTTTTTTTTCAGTTGCTGAAACAGGTGTTTCAGCAACGCTGATCGTCGTGTTTCAGCAACGTAAACTTTTGACGTCAAGTAATTTTTGAGTTACGAGGTGTTTCAGCAACGGTGACGATGTAACAACAACAGGAAGAAATTAACTTGTATTTATCAAAATAAACTAACTGTTACAGATTTGTCTTCCTCATAATGAGGGAATTTCAAAACTTCTATTGCTGAACATCTACTTCAGAAATTCACTAAGGAACGATTCTGTTCCACACAGATGAACATAAAAAACAAATTACATTCAAATTTCTGCACTGCTATGCATTTCACTGTTCTGAAATTATTCTTCTTCCTCTTCACGCTGCTGCGTGCTTTCTTCTGCTCTGTGTGATTCTTCAGCTGCTGCTGCTGCTTCTAACGCTAACTTTAAAACAGAACTGCTGTGCGGTATTTATATGGTGAAAGATATCTGATTAAAACAATAAAATATTACAAAATATCTTCTAATGTTTATCTCAGAATTTATTGCAGCAAGGCGGTGATGCCTTTATCAAAAAACAAGTCGGCTGTCTGCAGGGGAAATCAACTGAAACTTTAATGCATATTAATGTGCAGAAATATCAAAGGCGACTTGGCTGCACCGAACAGCTTTAACATTTACTGCAAATCAGATTCATGTACACCTGTTCATTGTTGCAGTTGGAATTAAATTCCAACATAGCTTTTCTATAATGCCACTGAGGTCGCTCTGAACGTCTCCTGGTATAGATAACATTTCTGTGAACCACTGCACACAAGGAGATGTTTCGAATTGGCTTCTTCTCAGAAATAAATTGAGTTACACTACATGGAATGGAAGTACACGAGAATTCTTATTTCGTGCGCAATTATTATTATATTACCAGATATTTTTTACAACTCACTGTGTGAACAAGTATGTAATATAGGGAAAGATAAAATAATTATTTTAATATTAATTTTAAATAAAACATTTTATATAAAATTTTGTGGGTTAATTTAATTTAATTTTGAGTTAGTTTTTTATTTTATTTATTTATTTGTTTGTTTGCTATTTTTTTATATATTTTAATAGGAAGGAGATATGTAATTTATTTCTTGTTGTTTAAAATATAGTTGATATGTAATTTTTTCATTGTTTAATAATGAAATGATGACTAATATTATAATAATAATAATATTAATAATAATAATAATAATAAAATATTTGTGAGTTTTAATTCGATAAATTTGATCTAGCATGAGAAATGGGGATGAAATGATGATTAATATAATAATAATAATAAAATATTTGTGAGTTTTAATTTGGATAAATTTGATCTAGCATGATAAATGGAGAGTTAACATGATTTTTTTTATATTAAGTTGTGAAAAATGATTTTGAATATTAAAATATTTTAATATTTTTAAATTTTAATATTAATATTTTAATATTTTTAAATGTTTTATAAATATTTTTATATTTAAAAATTATTTTAATATTCAAAAACAATTTTCACAACTTATCCATCTTAACTCCCTCAAGGGATCAAATCACTCAACTTGAAAACCCAAAAGGAGGTGTAATCAACTCCCTCAAGGGATCAAATCACTCAATGTGAAAACTCAAAAGAAGGTTTACACATGAGAGAGTAGATCCCTCTAAAGCCTTGATAGATTTGGACTTAAATGGATTTAGGTTTAGGTTGGTTAATATTTTGTATTATATTATTACATTAAATTAAGACTAAGATGATTAAATATTTGTTAAGTGTGAAGCACCCTCTCAAGTGCACCTAAGATTTGGACTTAAATGGATTTAGGTTGGTTAATATTTTGTATTATATTATTACATTAAATTAAGACTAAGATGCATTATTGAATTGCCTACCAATAATCTGTTTCTTCCTAACTTAATAAGTGAACCATCAAGTTGTAATCTAAAAATGTAACAAGATATAAATATAGAATAATGGTTTACCCAAATTGAGATGAGAGTTACCATATTATAAATGGATCCCATGCAACACATCCCTTATTAGTAAAAAGTGATGACAAAAAATAGGGAAATTTTTCTAAAAATGTAACGAGGCATAAAATATAGAATTATGGTTTACCCAAATGTGAGATGAGAGTCACAATATTATAAGTGGATTCCATGCAACACATCCCTTATTATTAAAAAAGGATGGAAAAAAATAAGGAAAATCTTAAGAAATATTTAGGAAGTCACTTTCATTCACTTAAATACCCACCTTTAATTGCCATTTATATACACTTCTTCATTATCTATTAGTAGAGCTCAATAACTTATTTAGGTAGTGCTCACAAAAACCAAGAGAGCGAAAGTGTGGACCTCCTTTTACAGTAATTGTAATTATCTAGAGCTAGAGCTCAATAACTTATTTTTGTAGTGTTCACAAAAAAACCACAAGAGTGAAAGGGTGAACTTGCTTTTGGAGTAATTGTAATTATATTTTAATTTTTTATCTAGTTGTTGCTATTAAAAGGGGGCATTTTTCTACTTGATAATTACATAAGGGGAGAATTGATATCTATTTTTATTTTTAAACATTCTTTAAGGTGCTTTTAAGCCTCAAAATATATGTAAAGCATGTTATAGGTTTTTAGTTGTTAAATGGTATTTTAGAATAATAAAATATAACATTAAAATCCAATATATGTATTAATACTAAAAATAATAGATGTACATATGCATGTTTCAAAAAATTAAAGAGACATCTTTACATTATTTTGAAACATTGTATCATTAAGACATAGAAAGATGTATCTAGATTTTTTTGTGTGTATATTGCTATAGGTAGTTATCTTGTTGCTTGAGCTTTCTATAAACAAATTGTGCAAAATATTTTGAAATGCTGAAAATTTCTTCCACTGGGTTTTCAATAGATGGACATTGGGTGTATTGTTACATCATGCGTCGATGTTAACGTTACTAGCTTAAAACCTATGGGTAGTAAAATCTATCTAGCTATGTTGTGATGGTACTTAATCAATATAGAGATTTAATGTTAAAAAAAATGTAGCAAGAAAGGCTCAATTTGAATTTAGCCTTAGTCAAATTGAGTAAATCAAATTTCCACATCCATGGGATAGCTTAGAGGTAGTTAACTAGTGTGACATAGATCTTGTCACTCAGTTAGCTCAGAAAATTTGAGTTAGAGGGCTTGGAGTTTAGATATGCATGTGTGATTGCTAAATTTAGTAATACAATTTAGTTCTTTTTAGTTGCATTTAGTTAACTAACCTCTAATTATTGATAGAGTGAGTTGAAGGTTAGTTGTGCAATGGGAAAGGAGTCTAACTCAGAGATCTATCAGTTAACTGATCAATCAACCCAAAATAACTAGTGCATGCAAATAATTTTAGTTCCTGAGCTGAAGTGGAGATGACAAGGAAGTCTAACATCAGTGTAGACTAGTTTTGAGTGTATAGGTGTTGCAAGAGTCATAAGATCAATCCTTGGGAATTGCACAATCAATTTGGAGGAAATTCCTATTTTTTGGGGGCTAATTTCCTCAAGTTTTTTGCATGGAAATAGGAGACTTGATGAGCAAATAATTGGCTAAGCATTGGCTAGAGTTTCTCATTGAGAAGAGAGCACAATTATTCTTTTGTAGGTTGAGCTCAAAGACAGAGTTAGCAATTGTAATAGTTTCTCTATTCAACGGATTAATGCAAAGAGGATTAAGGGGGTTTTTCCTACTTGGGTTCCCATATAAATCATTGTGTATGTGTGGTTTTTCTTATTTCATGTCTATGCGTGCTTTTCTAAATTGTGGTTCCCATTCTACACATTGATATAGTATAATTATGTCTCTTGTTTTTCAGTTTGAAATCTTAAGCAATTGCAATTTCTTTCAAATTTACACATGGTATGAGAGCCCTAAAATCACATTAGAACGAGTATTTCGAACTTGTCTCTTAGGAATTTTATGTAGTAGCTTCATTGCAACAATTGTTCTTTAGGATCGAGAGAATGTCTTTCAACATAGTGAGATTGGAGTATGCCCTGGAGGGTAACTCAAATTTCATGCCTTGAAGGATAGAATGGAAGTAGTGCTAGATGAAAAGGATGTGTTAGAATATGTTAAAGCTAACATTACAAAACCACAACAGTCTGATGCACAATAATTAACCCAATGGAAGAATGATGTTGCAAAGGCCAAGAGAATTTTTCTGGAAGGTGTGAGATACCATGTGGTCTCAAATTTCCATGGAAAAGAGACACCATTTGTTATGTTGAACACACTCATCGAGCTATTAAAAAATAGCAGTGACCATAGAAAATTGGCCGTGAAAGACAAACTTTGAAACATAAGAATGCAAAAGAATGATATTATTCCACAATATCTCTCTAGGTTTACTCAAGTTTGTAATGATCTTGGAGGGGTTGGGGTGAATTTTGCAGAAGATGTCCTGGTGAGCCTAACTCTTATAGGCCTTCCAAAATCCTTGCACATCTACTAGGACTCTGTGAATGGAAGGGAAAAATTACTGAATTGGGAAAGGTTGTGGTCTCATTTGGTTCAAGAAGAGTTCAGGAGAAATAACTGAGATGGAACATCATCCAAAGTTGAGGATGAAGAAAATTTTTCCTTGGTTGGAAAGGGGAAGAAGGGAAAAGGGAAGAAGACCCATAGCAAACCTGAATCTAGCCAAAATAATTAAAATAAGAAAGACTTGAGAAAGATAAAATTCTCCCACTTCCACGAATTTGGGCATTATGCAACAAAATGTTTGCATAAGAAGTCTACCAAGAAGCCTTTAGGAGGAGAAGGAGGTGAAGAATTAGCTTCATAATTCGAATTAAACTTCACCCCAATAGCATCCATGGCCGACACTGCTATGGGGAGTGTGTGGTACCTTCATTCCGGTGCCTCATTCCATATGACAAGGTTCAAGGATTTTTTTAGTAGCCTCGAGGAGAAGGATCTCCATATGCATATCGAAATGGGGCATGATGGGAGGTACAATGCTACCAGAATTGGTACTATCACCTTTGAGAGGGAGAAAACCTCTCCTCTTTGCCTCAAATATGTTATGTTTGTACTTGAGGTGAAGAAGAACCTGATATATGTAGCAGTATTGGAGGATCATGGATTTGATGTTATTTTTAGTAAAGGGAAATATTTTCTGAGACATGTAGCAGTATTGGAGGATCATGGATTTGATGTTATTTGAAGAGAGTTGATAGCACCCAATAACCCACACAGAATGAGGTAGCCAAAAGGAAGAACAAAATAATAGTGGGAGTAGCAAAGGCCATGCTCCATGATTATAGGTTGTCATTGCATCCATGGGCATAAGCATGCAATACACTAGTTTACTTGTAGAACCAGTGTCCTCATACAATACTTGGCATGATCACACCAGAGGAACTTTTCTCTGGGAGAAACCTTACTGTGTCTCATTTCAGAATTTTTGGAGCTTCAGTTTATTGTGATGTCACCAAGTATTAAAGGAAGAAACTTCAAGCCTACAGGAGAGTTGGGAGTTTTTGTAGGATACACCAAAACTCCATATAATTATCAAGTGTATTTACCTTCACTCAAGATGACGATTGTGAGGAGAGATGTCAATTTCGATGAGGAGAAGGCTATGATATGCTTTGTGGAATGAGAGCTAAGTAGCCCACCAGAGCAGGAGTTTCTAGGACCAAAGGAGGAGCCTCACGATGAGCTTTAGGAGGTTCTAGAGTACCCACATGTAGTCGAGCATACAGGATGCAGAGTCTAGGTACCCACTTAACCAAAATCTTCTAGATACAGGAGAAAGAGAACGAAAGAAGATGATATATTGTTGTAGGATGCAAGGGAGAATGTGAGAGCCCCCACATCACAACGCAGGAAGAGGAGGTCGCCTAGTAGGTACACTGACTACATGGGTCTCATGACAAAGCTCATTGAGACAGATCCTTCCTCATTTGAGTAAGAAGTTTCTCAACCTATTTGGGTTGATGCCGTGGTGGAAGAATACAAATCCATCATGAATAACGGTGTATGCGAGGTCGTGTCGAGACCAAAAGGGAAATAAGTGGTTGGTTCGTGATGGATCTACGAAGTGAAGCATGAAGTTGATATGAGCATCAAGAAGTACAAGGCCAGATTTGTAGACAAAGGATTCTCTGAGATAGAGGGAGTGGACTATGAGGAAAAAAGTTCACCGGTTGCAAAATATTCCTCAATCATATCCATTCTAGCATTGGCCTTCGAGATGGGGTGGAAAATCCACCATATGGATGTCAATACTTCCTTTCTCAACAATGTTGTCGAGGAGAAAATTTGCATAGAGTGTACATAAGGATTTGAGAGATATGATTGAGAGTCACATGTGTCCACACTCAAGAAAGCATTGTATGGTCTCAAACAGGTGCCCTGAGCATGGTACACTTGGATAAATAGTTATCTCAGTGGATTGGGCTTCACCAAAAGTCAAGCAGATGCAAACCTTTATCACATTGTGGAAAATGGTAAGTTGGTTATTCTTGTTTTATATGTTGATGATTTAATATTGACAGGTGATGAGCATTTGATCCGATTTTGTAAGGAAATTTGAGATGAAAGAGATGGGCATCATGCATTACTTCCTTAGGTTGGAAGTATGGAAAGGTGATGGAGAATTGTTTATGTCTTAGGGAAGTATGCCTCTAAAATAATTCATAGATTTAACATGGAGAATTGTAAGCCCATTGACACACCTCTAGTTACAAACTAGAGGAAGGAGAATACCACTTCAAGTCAAGAGTTTGATGCAACCATTTATAGGCAGCTTGTGGGGTCTTTGATGTTTCTTGTGAATATAGACCCGAAATTTTCTATGCAGTAAACCAACTGAGTCAAGCTATCATGAGGCTTACCAAGGTGTATTTGAAGGTAGAAAATCATGTATTACGGTACCTTAAAGGCACTACCGAGTATGGATTATGGTATAGGAGGAAAGAAGGAGTGAATATCCAAGGCTTCACTAATGTAGATTGGGCAGCGAGCCCATGAGACATGAAAAGTATTTCACGTGCTATCTTTAGTGTTGAGTCTACAACTATTTCGTGGTATAGTGGGAAGAATAGGGATGTGGCACTCATCTTAGTAGAGGATGATTACATGGTTACAAGTCAAGCAACATGTCAGGCCATATGGATGAGGAAAATAATTGCGAGATTGTTTAGTTATGAGATGGATCCGACTATGATATATTATGATAATCATAGTTGCATTAATCTCTTTGAGAATTTGGTATTTTATGATAGGTTGAAGCACATTGATATCTGATATCATCATTTGCTATACTCTGTGTGGAGGAGAATTATGTTTCTACAGTACATTCCAACCAAGGAGAAAGATGCTGACATATTGACAAAGGCATTGTCAAGAGGTAAATTCAAATTCTACACATGCAGGATAGGGGTGGTGAAAAATCCCTTTCTTTCTAAGAGGGAGTGTTAAAAAACTGTAGCAAGAAAGGTTCAATTTGACTTTAGCCTTAGTCAAATCGAGTAAATCAAATTTCCACATCAGCAGGACAACTTGGAGGTAGTTAAAAAGTGTGACATGGATCTTGTCACTCAGTTTGGGAAGAAAATTCAAGTTAGAGGGCTTGGATTTCAATTATGCATATGTGATTACTAAATTTTAGTAATCTAGTTCAGTTACTTTTAGTTGTATTATGTTAACTGACCTCTAACTATTTATAGAGTTAGCTGAAGGTTAGTTCTGTGGTGGGAAAAAATTCTAACTCAGAGACTTGTAAGTTAACTCATCAATCAACCTAAAATAGATAGGGCATGTAAAGAATTTACCCCCCTTTCTACTTATCTGCATATGTGATGGATGCAATCCGTTATATTTCCAAGTTTCCTCTAATGGGTTGGAAATGGACTACTCAAGATCCCTTACCCATTCATATTTATCACAAAGAATTGTGGGATTCCAAGTTCACTCCGTATTTCTACAAGATTTGTCATGGAATCATGCCGCCTCTGTACAAAATGTTGTATGATAAAGGCCCTCCAAGATTTTCTCCCGAAGCGGAGGTCGATATGCTCCCTGTCGCGAGCTGGTTTGAAGAATAACTTTTCACATATGTGAGGGTATTCAGAAGTCTCGCTTCCCCTCATGTCTTACCTTTATATGTTCCTGATAAACTACTGGCACGAGAGATTGCTTATCAGACCTGCGGAGAAGGAGGTATGATTAAAGAGTTGAAGGACAAGAAGAAGGCCATTTGGCCACAATTTCCTGTGGCCCATGGGGCCTTTTCACTATTTGATGTAGGCCATGCATTCAAAGAAGTAAAAAACATGTTATGTCTATGATTGTTCAAATTTCGAAGAAGACCGTTCGACCCTTCTGATATTGTTAAGAATTTCACTACTACAGTCAAAATAAAGGTGTTTTCTAAAGAAGATTATCTTTTTGATGATATGTTCCAACAGAAAAGTACACGTAAAGAAGTTCTGTATTTGGCCCAAATGCGATTCCCTCTAGTAGAATTTCAAGAATTCAAAATATACAGAGAAAGGAGGTTAGCTAATATCCCTTTGGATAAATTACGCTTGGAACCCGTGAGGGAACCAACTCCCAGTATCAGTCTCAGTGGAAGTTCAGGAACAGATAGGTCTAAATCTAAGTCTGGGAGAGAAACGTCAGAACACTCCAAGAGGTCCGAGAGTGACCATAATAAAAGCGAAGGGTCAGTAAGGGATACTGCCCAGTCTAAGGAGCTCCCAGAACAACAGGTTTTGACCTCTCCACAGGTATATCCTCCCCCTCTCATCATCCAACCACCATTAGTCAGAACTAAGTTGGATAAAGAATGGGAGACATTCAATGACTTAATGAATATTAAGGGACAGAGCACAAAAGCACCTGAGAGTAATGTACAAACGGTGAATGATGTAGTCACAAGAACATTCAACAATGTCCCAGAAATGGAACATATTCCCATTACCCCATCCTCTGAATTTATGCTCAAAATAGAGGAAATTCCCCCTCTCGATGTATTTTATAGCCCGCAACATAAGGTTGTTGTGAGAAGGAAAAGAAAGAAAAGGAAATTGGAAAGCGTGCTTTCTCATGATGTAGAACAATTAGACATCCTTTGGCAAGATCCTACCATTGATCCTACTGAAAATCTCACTAAATTATCTTAGATCACAGGAGCATATGCTTCTGCGACCATTGATAAAGCATCTGAGGTACAACAAATACTGAAAGAAAAAGAAGATTAAATACAAGTTTTGCAGCAATAGCTACAACAAGTCAGTGCGAACAGTGAAGCACAGAAACAGTTTGAAAAACTACAGTAGGACTTTCAACAGATTCAAATAGGATACCATAACAGTTTGGCCGAAAGAGAAAAACAGTTGCAGGTTATGTAAGAGATGCACAAGGATGATCCTAAGCTTACAGAATTCGTCACAGAATCCATTTCCTTAAATGATCAACTACTACAGCAACAAGAAACATTGTGCCAAAGAATATCACAGTGGAGCTCTTATTGTGAAACAAGCGACATAATTACTAATCAAGTCATGGACTTGCGACGTGATTACGATTTAATTGATATAAGAGTTACTGAATATTTGGCTTGGCAGGAAATAGAGGAAGGGAAAAAGGCAGGTGCACCAATAATCAATGACACCCACAAAGAAATTCTCTTTAATAAGTGGGATGCACAGATCAGGAAAGCAAAACAAGTGGCAAAAGAAGCAGCCACAACAGCAAATAATGTCATTGACTGCATCAATGAAAATTTACACAGGGCAAATATGATCTAAGAGACCACTCCAGGATATCTACCAAATGTACAACATCTACAAACTAGCTGGAGATAGAAGGCTCAAGAAAGGGCAGAGTCAATCAAAAGGTTAACCAAGTTGAATTGGTATTCTTACTAGATGTACTTGGTAAAACCACACACCTAGTGCATGACTCTCAAATGTATTGTCAATTTTGGCGAGAAGATGGTGCCAACTCTTACCAATTCCATTTTCATAAGACAGCTAAAGTCGGAAGTCAGCCAGCCAACTCTCCTCAAACAAATTCTAAACTCTTGCGACAACAAGGAACAGATACATAGATAGTTAGTTATTAGTTTTAGTTTTAGATTCAGTTTTAGTTTTAATTTTACTTTATTTTTGCCCGAAATGAGGACGGTCATTTAAACCGCATCCTACATGTTTGTAATAAATTATTTTTAGAATTAGTTAGTAGTATTTAAACCCTTCTCATGCATATAGAGAAGGGTCCAGAAATTTATCAAAAACTTGTCCTCAGAACATGCACTTTTGCACCCTCCGAGGAGGTTTTGATGAATAAATGGAACAGGATTTATTGATATTTGAGTTTGATATCTACTACTAATGTTGCACTTTTGTACTCTTAGTGGATGTTGGATTAAGAAGAGATAGATCATTATTGCTTGAAGCTCATGAGTAGAACCAGTTATAAATGGTACTTTTATCTCTTAACTGTTTCTGCTTATGTGTTATGGTGATATTCATGTTCAGTTATTTATATATGAATGCTTAAATGCTTGAGTTATCATTTGGCACTTTTGTACGGTGATAGCTATTTATTTATGCTTAATATATGAGTAGCTTACTATCTAATATGTTTTTCACAACTGTTTCATTTAACTTTTTATATGAAATTGTTTATCTTTATTGAATCCTTTTCTCATAGCAGTTTAATGATCGTTATTACCAACTGTTATTTGAAATCTTTTTAGATCGCATAACGGAAGGATTACATCCCAGGTTAGTTTAGAATTAGATATTTCTGTTTATTAGAGTACAATTGCATGTTGTTAGATTAGATTTAGAATAAAAACATTTTACTTAGGAATCATTAGGAAAGAAATATCAATTCTCAACACACACACACATATATTGGGAAACTGGTCCCATATCCCCAGTCGGACCCACTATACCAAACGTGAAAGGAGCTGGTAACCAAGGTCCGGACCGGGTGGGTATCCCCCTTGTTATAGACCTGATTTTTGGGGCTTCAACACACTGCACAGAGAGGTGGCCACTTGTCGCCTTACGGACTGAGTGTTATTTTTATTTGAATGGTCGTTATTTCCGTTACTCCAAGATTTACCCGTGAAACTGATTCTTCTACCAGCTCATCAGTCATGCCAGACCTCAAATATTTATGTGCCTCAATCTATTTCCCCGTCAAATCTAATCATCCATCGGGTTAATTCTCTGTCATTGATCTGGAGCCTCCAGATCCTACAGTCTCCATTTATATTGCGCGACTGAGTTGCTCGATCGTTACTCACACGATGTAAGTAGTTTTCTCTCTCATCCGCTGGACACGCGTCGCCGAGTGTATAGCATTGTGCTGAACTCGGCCAAAACCACTTACCGCTCGAAGGGCATGCCATATCCTACTGGTGTTGGGTGGGGGACCTGCCTCTAGTGGTTTCCACATGGTTTCCTATTTTCCTTGTGATCGAGCACTTGGGGCTTTTCCTTCTTTGATGGTTTTGTCCTGCGCTAATCGCGTATCAGAAATTGCCTCTGTTTCTGGATCCGGGCTTTCGATTGCCAATTTGCATCCATGCGCGGTCTCCATGAGCCAAAGGTTAGTGCGCTTTGACTAAGGGTCCTCGTTGTTCCGTGCAGGCCACAATTGCCATTGTTTAGAGGTAATTTTTGATACTTGTTATTCATAAGATTTGATATGACATAATTTTGAAACAGCCATGAGAAATGTTTAAGGATCCAATTTGGATCACATAAAAATCACAACTAGCCTATTGAGTCCATGTGTTTGAACCTAAAAGCTCTGATACCACCCTGTAACCACCCCCTCTCAAATTTACCCAATTTCAATGGCTTGCTAGGGTAAACATGAGACGAAGAGTCACTATGACATGACCTAACCTCCAAGCTTTAGTTATGAAAGTGGGGCTCACAAATGTCTTCTCACAAACATCACTTAGGGACCAAAGGAGCACCCTAGGTGACCAAACCCTAGGCTAGGGCTTCTTTTCACAGATATTAAGCCCCAAACTAATGCACAAAAAGGAAAGAGTGTAGTTATAGGGCTCCAACCGCACACATGACACTACTTCCATGCGATTATAGCCCAAAATATCAAGTTCAAAGGGTGTGTTCCCAAGATCTGAGCCATAATTCCAGGCCAACCTCTAGACCACTGTCGAGAACTGTCTGATACTTTCCATAATCATTGCTCACATGAGGAAAAAGCCAAATATTCAAACTTGAATCAAGATCATGAACTAGGCTTCCTGGAACACACCAAACATTTCATCAAACACATGGAAAACATGTAAGAGATAGGGCATGAATGCATATCTGATCTTAAAGTGTGAGATTCTGTTGTGGTCACCAACAACCCCCCTTTCTTCATTTGACATTAGCAATAACGTCAAGCGAAGAGGGGACCCTGAACGAAAATCCCAAAAAAATACTTTTTCTAAAGTTTTTGTATTTCTCTCCCTAAGGCTCAAATCGCATCGCAAAGAAAGGCCGAAGCATAACTCGAGCGCAAAAAACAAATACTGCGAAATTGCGATGCGAAGTTCATCGCATCGCATACCTCACACGCGCCCCTTAAAAGAAAAACCTTCGAGCAATGCGATCGCCGATATGCGATATCGCAAATCGCAAGCATTACGCTATACGACGTAACCATTAAACGAGAACTTGCGATATTTGCGATTTGCGATTTGCGATCTGCGATGGCGGCGATCTGCGACCTGCGATCTGAAAAGACTTACCACACGATAGACCCATGCATTAAGCGCGCGCCTTGAAAGAATTTAATGACCGCATGCTTAAGTATCTAGGAATGATTGCGTTACATTAATCGAAGAGTCAAGTGATAATGGATGTCAGAATTGTGCGTTCATTAGAGATTAATGCTTTCACGTCAAGTCTTTTCATTTCACTTCTCCTTTGCGTAAACTGCAAGACACGCAACTGATATAAGTTTATATGCAGGAAACATCTGAAGGAAAGAGGAAAGCGCTAATCAGCAAAGAGAGAATGCTTTCGCAAAATGGATGCCGCATGCAGCAGAACCGCGGATTCCAGGCTATCAGCCAACCGGCACTGATGAAATTAGACTATCCAGGACTCAGAGTCAAAGGCGCACAAAAGCAGCGTATTCAGAAAAGATCCTGAAGCTAAGACTTAGTGAAGCAGAGAAAGAAGCGCATGAGAAGGAGAACGCTTCAGGGAAACCTGGAACAAAGAACGAGAGAAATTCTCGAAACAGGGAGTTGCCCATGCAGCACGACCCTTAACCCACTCAGTCATTCACACGACCGGAAACCGAAAACGGCAACAGCAAAATTAGTTCGAGAAGAAACTGGGACACGCTAAGTATACACATGGCGAATACACCCAGCTAGAGAAAAGTTTTCGAAAATATCTTCTGGTCTGCCGGAAGGAAGTGCCAGCTCCTGCTATTTCCACTTTTATCTCCCGAGCGAAACAAGAAGGCGGCTAGCCGACTCTTCCCAGGAAAGCATTACACTGTTGACAGCACTAAAGAGAATATACAGAAACGGTCAGAAATTAGATTTTAAGTTTAGAAATAAAGTTGCTTTTAGTAAAAGGGCGGTCATTTGAGGCCGATTCCCTAATTTCATGTAATTAAGATTGATTAGTTAGTAGTATTTAACCCTTCTCATGGTTTTTGGAGAAGGGTCTGGAAATCTGTCAAAAAACTTATCCTCAGAACATGCACTTCTGCACCCTCAGAGGAGGTTTTTGATGAATGGATGGATCGAGATTTATTTATGTTTGCATTTTAATATCTGTTACTGATGTTGCACTTTTGTACTCTTAGCAGATGTTAGAACAAGTAGAAATAAATCATTGTTACTTGAAGTTTATTAGTGAACTTAGTCATAAATGGTACTTTTATCTCTTGGCTAGATTCTGCTAGTATTCCTAAAGTGATATGTGGCTGAGTTCTTTGTATGTTATTGCATGAATGTCTGTATTACCATTTGGCACTTCTGTACGGTGGGGTCATTTATTTATGTTTAACATATAGAAAACTGATTATGCGATATGTTGTTCACAACTACTCTGCCTAACTTCTTATGCAGAATGGTTTATCTTTATTGATTTATATTCTGATATCAGTTGAATGATCTTTATTACCGGCTGCTGTTAGAAATCTTTCTAGATCGCATAACAAAAGAAAAACACCCCGGGTTAGCGTAGATTAGATGTATTTTTCTTCATTAGATTACATTAGCATAGAGTTAATTTAGCAGTTATAATTAAAACTAGATTAGAAGAATTCCCCCCCCTTCCTTAGATTAATACCATCAGACTCTACGCACACACACACACCCATCACATTGGGAAACTGGTCCCATTACCCCCAGTCGGACCCGCTACTCCAAACGGGCAAGGAGCCGCCAACCAGGTTCCAGACCGGGTGGGTATCCCCCTTGTTGTTGACCCGACCTCGGGGCCCTCAACAGATTCATGTGAGAATCACCAAGGAGGCTCTATTCCCTCTCCGCACATAGCTGCAACGAAGCTTACTAATCCATACATTCATCAACAAATCAATAACTAAATGACTCTTGACAAGAGCCATAGATAATACACATCATGTAGCCAACATATAACTAGAAAATATCCAACATAGAAACTATGGTTGGGTGATAATTCTACAAATACTCATATTTTTTAACCCCACTAAATCCAAGTGAAACTAGAATGCTCCATGCATGCTCCAAGAATGCTCTAATTTTTCAAGAGTATGAGAGAATAAGAGGATAAGAGAGAGCTCCAAAAATGAACTGACAAAAAGTTGTGAACTCATCCCTATAAGCCTTCTTATCATTCATGCCTCTATTTTCTTCATTTTCCTTCATTTTTCCTTCAATTTCCCTCTCGTGAAAATATTTTCCTCTTCGCCTTCCTTTTCTCCTATTTTCCTTTATTTCATAAACCAACCTAGATCCGTCTTAACCCCTTGGTCTATCAAGTGCCGAGAGTGATCCAATCTCTCGAGGTGCAAACCTCTTTTTTTAGTGAAAAAATTGAGGAAATGTTTGCACCTCGAGAGATTTGATCCCTCTAAAAGCTTTATAGATACGGGGTTAAGATGAATCTAGGTCGTTTTCAATCATGTGTGGTCATACAAAATTTGTTGAACATCTAATTATTTTGATCATTTTAAATATACTAAATATTTCTAAGATTAATTTGGTCAATTTAATTTTAAATTTTCTTAGTTACCTCATTTTTTTGATATGAGATAGACCATTAGTAACTTAAATGATGAGAAATGATGAAATAAATTTTTTAGTGCAAGGTGGCAAGGCAACAATGTTGAATGATAAAAAATGTGAATAATAAGAATATAGTCAATTACAAACAATCTTCATTGGGATCAATCTGAAACTATTTTCTTCTACTGTTTATTGTCACACCTATTAATTTTTCCATTTTCTCATATTGATCATATGAAAAGGGCAATTGAAATCATAGACCACTCAAATATTTAACTCGAGCTACTACATTAAACATCATACCTCGTCTCTATTTCTCTCCAATATTAATAGTAGTTTTCTCCAAAGTCAATCATTTTGACTTATGGAGTGTTAAAGCCCAAATAATTTCCAATGACACTTATTTTTTATTACTACATTTGAATGCAAAGTGATTAACAAGGTTGAATGATGGAAAGTGGGAATAATAAGAATGTATGCAATTACAAATAGTTTATAGTTTTAGGAAGAAAACATTTCGGGTAAGTGAACATTTTATTTAGGATGAAAATTCAAGTATATTATTTATGGTTGAATTACTGTAACACAAAAGTCAATTCACGTCATGAATAATTTTTATGTGCTTACACTTAGAGAGAGTGGGTATGTTTTGGGGGTGAGAAGGAGAGATGGAGGCGGCAGAGATGTGCTTACACTGAAATCAATGGAAAATATTAATCTAATTACTTTGAAATTACTATACATCATACATCTAGTTGCATCAAATCAGAAATCAACATCTACACTCAAATAAATGCATCTAGTGAAAACAATCAAATAGGATTAGAAATCAACATCTACACTAAAATCAATGCATCTAGTGCAAGAAATCAAATAGGATTAGAAATAAATATCTACGCTGAAATCAATGCATCTAGTGGAAGCAATCAAATATGATTAGAAATCAATATCTACACTAAAACCAATGTATTCAGTGAAAACAATAAAATAGGAGTAGAAATCAACATTTACATTGAAATCAATGCATCTAGTGTAAGGTATTAAATAGGATTAGAAATCGACATCTACACTGAAATCAATGCATATAGTGTAAGGTATTAAATAAGATTAGAAATCGACATCTACACTGAAATCAATGCATCTAGTGCAAGTGATCAAATATGCTTAGAAACCAATATCTACACTAAAACCAATGCATCCAGTGCAATAAATCAAATAGGAGTAGAAATCAACATCTACACTGAAATCAATGCATCTAGTGTAAGGTATTAAATATTATTAGAAATCAACATATATACATCTAGTGCAAACAATTAATTAGTATTAGACAATAACAACTACAATGAAATCAAGACATCCATTTTAGTGAAAAACCAAAATATTCATGAATTTATAGATCTCACTTCTATGTTTGTATTTGTCTCTATGTGTCTCTTTATTCTTCCCTCTCTCTCCACCCTCCATTATGATTATATCTCTCCTCTCTCTCTCTCTCTCTCTCTCTCTCTCTCTAGATATATATATATATATATATATATATATATATATATATATATCTTCTTCCCTCCCTCTCCTTTATCTCTCTATATCATCCCACACACATACACACTCTCTCTCTCTCTCTCTCTCTCTCTCCCCTCTTGCTCTTCTCTCTCCCTGTCTGTCTTTTCATCTCTCCCTTGTTAGTCCCTCTCCCTCTCCATCTTTCTCTCTATATGTCTTTCTTCCCCTTCCAAATCCATCTCCCTCTCCCCCTCTCTACTCTCGCTTTCTCAAGTCCTCTCTCTCCCTTTCTCTCCCACCTCCCTCTGTCCCTCCCCCCCATCACACTCTTCCTCTGTCTCCACCCTCCAACTCTGTCACTATCTCCCTCCCTCTCTCCTTCTCGCTCTCCCCTTCTCTCACCCCTCTATATCTATGTCTCTCTATCTCTCTTTTCCCCTTCTTTCCCTATCTCTACCCTCTCCTTTTCTATCTCTTCCCTCGTCTCCTCTCTCCCTCATTCCATCTTCATCTCTCCCTTGTCATTCCCTTTCTCTCTCCACCTCTATCTCTCAACTTCTTTTTTCTTTCCTCCCTCTCTTTCCCCCTCCAAATCCATCTCTCTCCCTCCCTCTCTCCTCCTCTCTCCCATGTCCTCTCTCTCTTCCTTCCTCTCTCTCCTTGTCTCTCCCACCTCTATGTCTCTCTCCCCCACTCTCTTCCCCCTCCATATCACTCTCTCTCTTAAATATCATTCCATTGTATTGTATTAAAGAAAGTGTCTAAATAAAAAAACAAAAATAATTTGGTTGTAAAAGATTAAACCTATATTTTGGATCAATCGTGTCAAATAAAATACAATAATAAAAACCTTAAAAGAATCATGCACTATCTTTCCTCTATCATTGTCAGTCACTTTTCTTTCTCTCTTCACTTGGATCCTTAGTTAAGACGCATCTATCCTAGTTCATTATAATATTATTTATATTATATAAACTTCACATATGTATATATAAATGTATTCTCACTTTTAATTTACTAAAACCTCGATTTAATCTCTATGGGAATATTTTTAGTAGTTGCGAGGATGGCGAGTTTAGATATACCTCAAAAGTAATTATAACCTTTTTTCTTTTAGATTTAATTAAAAAATGTTATAAAATTAAATTAAAATAAAGTATTTGTAAAACATTTTGATTTTGAAATAAGTTATGGTTTTTGGGCATGTGGTAATGATAAGCCATGGTATTGGCCCATTGTATTGTAAGAGAATAATTAAAAGACTAGATCCATAACATAATAATCAAAGTCCTAGATTGCCTATGGTATTAAGCCATGGTATTATGATTTTATTATCTCCTCTCCCTCTCTCTATCTTTCGCTTCTCGGTATTGGCCCATGACATTGTAAAAAAACCTATTTAGAAGTTAATAATATCCATGGTAAATATTCATGATTAAAAATGTTCATAATTTTATTAACAAAAAACAAAATTACAATATAAAAAAAATTGAATTTCAAAAAATATCTCACATCTCACATCTAACGCCTAGACATCTAATGCTCACATCTCACATCTAACGTCTACACATCTATCGCTCACATCTCACATCTAATGCTCACACATCCACCCTATACTGGGCTCTAGAGCACCTCTCAGTGCAATAAAATGTCAATTAATGCCTCTTTGCCTTTGCGAATGCCTTTGCCAATTTTCATAGCCATAAATTAATCACAAGTGATACCCATCACTATGTTTTGTCCAACATTTAACTTGGAATATGTGTTCCATGACCTTGGTCTTATATTTGTTTACAGGGAAAATCAACTAGGGGTTGTTAAAGAACATGTTTATCACTAAAAAAATTTCTATATGTTGAAACAGTAATGCTTGAAGCCAAAAATTAGAAATGGACATCAAAATGAGTCAAATATAAATATATAAATAATTAAAAAATAACAAAAATATAAGAAAATCTTAACACTTAGTTTCATCTTGTATAAAATCCTAAACTATGTCATTCATTCATGTGTAGAGCTCACTGAAAAAGTGCATTGAGTTATGAATTAAGCAACCTAGATCTATCTTAAATCCTGATCTATTAAGCACTGAGAAGGATCAAATCTCTTATGGTGCAAACCTCTTTTTTTAGTGCAAAACTTGAGGAAATGTTTGCACCTCTAGAGACTTGATCCCTCTCCGCACTTAATAGATTGAGAGTTAAGATGGATCTAGGATGGTTTGATATATATATATATATATATATATATATATATATATATATATATATATATATATATATATATATATATATATATATAAGCTTGACAGTCTACTTGAAGTTTTATCACAAGACCCAAAAATATATTAAGCTCCTATATAATAGAACCCAATAAGAATATATACCTTTTCCATTGTAGGAGTCGAGGATATTAACTATCGTTCTTTTAATTTTATTTTTTATGCTATAATTTGATCTTCTAAATATAACTCAATAATAATAATATCCAAACTAAGTTGTTATGAATATCTTAGAGACATGTTCCAGTGAATTTTGACACACTCTAAATTGAGCAATTCCAATAAATGTTAATACCAACAAAAAAAAAAAAAAAAATGTTGGACTACAAGTACCATATTTATTTTTTTCGTTCTCACATTTCTCTTCATATTCAAGAGTAAAATTTCAAACATATAAAATGAAATTAATAACATACAAAACAACCTGGAAAAATCTAATCCTTGAAGGCTATGTAAGGAAGTGATAAAGGTTGTTTCTCCCAAGTTTTACCTGAAAGACATGCATATGTGAAGTTATAAAGTGTCTTCATGTAGTGTACTTTTACTGAGTGGTTTACTTTGCTAAATTGGATATGGGAATTGCACACAGTTATGATATGCGTTGTGGAAATTAGGATTTATTTTGATCTACCTAACAACTTTTATCTCAATAAGTGTCTCATGTTAGTGAAGATTACATTTAAATACATTACATTATAGAAGAATACTATGGAAAAAAATCATGGGTTAAGCCCAAAAACCTTCATTAATAAATTTACTATTTCATCCCAATCTTATTTTAATTATTAACCTTTTTTTTTAAATGTAACTTGGCAGTTAGAGAATAATACCATTGTTAAAACTAGGCGTTGTGAAAACCTAGAGTTGAAAAACATCCATCCATAAATTTACTATATTATCTCAGTTTTATTAAAAATATTATTTGTTTATTTATTTTTATTTTTATGTAATTTGATCGCTAAAAAAGAATACCATGGGAAAAACCATGTGTTGTCCAAAAACCTCCCATAAAATTACTATTTATTCTCAATTTTATTTTAATTATTGTTATTATTAGTATTATTTTTTTCATTTGACTAAGAAAAAATGTTTACATTACATATCTATGCTTATGAGGATATTTAAAAAATATTCAAATATTTAACTCCTACACTTCTCGAATCTAATGCCTACACATCTAACATTTAACATGTAAAGTATAACATTCCATAGGTTACAGGATTACATCTCATCACTTGTGATAATATTCCACTTGGGAATTGGTGGGAGCTGGAAGGAAAATGGCAGACTAGGGTTTCTAACAAACCCTTACACGGCACAGAGACAGAGCAGGCAACCTCTCAGGTCTAAGCAGCATTGCTGCCAATGCATGTTTGGCGCATGTGGTAACTAAAACCGATGAATACTCTGATGGGGGAGGCATCAGCACCTCCCCCCAAAGACTGCAACAAGGAAGATTTCAAATGAGAATGTAGAGAAGCCAACAGTACGGCCTGCACAGTAGCAGGAGAAGAACGCCCAAGTGGATCGGGAAAATGAAACAGGAAATAATCCTACATCATCTGAGCAACTAAAGAAGGCATCGTCATCCACTTGCAAGCCCATTGAAACAGAACAACCCAAGATTGAGCTCCCCAGTCACAGAATCAATGTACAAATACAATAGATGAAAGACCATGCACTGATAGGCAAATTTATAGGCTATTGGCCAACTGAAAAAGCTCTGCAAGGCTAGATTACCTCAAAGTGAAATCCAAAAGGACATGTTACTCTACAGCTAGGCCCCAAAATCTTCTTCACAACCATCTTTAACTGCCTTGAAGAAACAAATCGCATCCTAGATGGAGGACCCTATTTGTTTAATGCAGTAGGTCTCTATCTACGAGACAGGGTAGAAAGATTTAATCCAGATAAGGAAGACATGAGTTGGGCGCTAGTTTGGATATGCATGTACTCTTTACTGCTGGAATACTCGGATGAAGAATAACTTAAAGCCATTGGTAATGGATTAGGCGAGTTCATAAAGACAGCAGAGGAAACAAAGCTTCGTCAGTACACCTCCTATGCTCATATCTGTGTTTACATGAAACTAGGCAAGGTGCTCACGGACTCATTAAGTCTCCTTCATGATGAGTTTGAATGGATACAACCCATGAATTATGAACATGTACCTTTTAGATGCAGGAGGTTCCATGCCCATGGACACCTTTTCCGTGACTGTCCTTTAAATGCTCCTCCTAAATCCATAGACAATGGGGGAAAGTCTAATCTAGAAGGGTTTACTAAAGTGGCCAGTAGAAAGAAGCATACCAAAAAACCACCCACAACACCAAAAGATGCTACTCCATCATCAGATGTGCCATCCTCAAGCAATAGCTTTGACATTTTGGCAAACCTAGATATGCGTGAATCAGATCCCATCGTGATAGCAAAGACAACCTCTGCTCCATCCACCAAACTTTCTTCCACACCTATTCATAATGAAGCCAGTCAACCATCGAAAGTTAACACCTCTGATTTGCATGCAACAACCACGCAACCCATCCCCATCCATGCTCATAACAAAGCCCTCTGGTCCGATAAAGTAATGGACATTGATAATCTGTTAACAGACCCTCTTCAGTCAATACCCCACATGGAGGACAACAGTCAACAAAGTTTAATGGAAGAAGAACCTGAAAGCTTTGATCTAGGTGATATAGACATTTTCAGTCTAGAACAAGCTTGTAAGAGGAAAGAGTTTGACACAATACCGGATAGGCAACATGAAAATCTGGAAGTAGTACTATCAAGAGTGCATTAGCACAACACACTCGGCATACAACAAGGAGGTAAATGGGACGGGAAACATATCACCAAGGATGGGAAGAAGAGAGGGAGAAAGATAGATCTACAATGCACCATCCTAATTGGGGAAATGCTAGTGGAGTCTGGAAGATGCTCCAAGTTGACTAAATACTATCGTTCCCTGCCTATAGGTCAACCAGAAGCTCATCTCATGGAATGTCAGAGGACTTAATGGTCGAGGGAAATACAGAATGATAAAGAACACGATTCAACAAGAACAACCACACATTGTATTCATGTAGGAAACAAAATGTAACACTAGTACTTTAGCTTCCATAATATCCAAAGCATGGGTAGGATGTCAGACTATTACAGTAGAAGCAAGAGGTGCTTCGGGAGGGCTTGCCATAGCATGGAATGCTCAACACGTCTCCCTAACAGATTTCCATGCTTCACATCATTTTATTCAAGCAACTTTCCACCTTATTGGAACTAACATACATGGCCACTTGACCAATGTATACTTCCCTCAAGATGCAATGCAAAAGACTACGTTGCTAAAAACGTTGGAAATTCTCAATTCTACAAGAACTTATCCACTTTGGATCACAGGTGGTGACTTCAAGATGATCACTCGGCTGGAGGAAAAACTTGGAGGCAGAAGAAAGTTTGACAATGAAAGCAATAACTTCAAAGAATACATTCAAAACAACTGGCTAATTGACTTACCATTTGATAATGGCACTTACACATAGAATAACAAACGGACAGGCTCTCAACAAATCTCCTCGACGTTGGATAGCTATCTAATCTCAGATAACTCTCTTCAATTAGGTGGTGATATATGCGCCTCCATACTCCCCATTGCCAGCTCAGATCATTGGCCTATTTCCTTGCAATGGAAGAATCTTGGAAATTCAAACAGGAAACCATTTAAATTTGAAGCTTTCTGGTTCACCCACCCCGAGTTCAAAAAAATGGTCAAATTAGCGTGGGAGAGCTTCATTCCCAATGGCGGCTCAACTATGTATAAATTCCAGTAGAGACTGAAGCACATCAAATGGCAAATCAAGACCTGGAATTACACTACATTCGGCAATATATTTCAAGAGCAAAAATTCCTCGAGCAAAGTATGAAAGAGCTACAGCAAAAGATCATCACAGGAGGCAGAATAGAGGAACTAGGAAGTCAAGAACAAGTTCTACTAACACAATTAGAAGAAAGAAGGAAACAAGAGGAACTTCTCTCGAAACAAAAGTCAAGAATCAGATGGTTAAGAGAAGGTGAAATAAATACCAAATTCTTTCATCGCACAACTATTCAAAGAAGAATGAATAATACCATCTCACATATTCAAAAGCCATAGGGAGACAGAATGGAGAAACAAGAAGATATCGAGAAAGAGCTCACTAATCACTTCAAAACAGTACATCAAGAGCCACCTACAGATAGACAGCCTGCAATAAAAAAAATACTTTAGCATATTCCTAGAATTATAACAGAGGAGCATAATTAGCTTTTTCTATGACCGGTCACCCTGACAGAGGTAGAAGAGGCATCGAATCAATTGAAAGCTAGGAAAGCTCTAGGACCTAATGGTTTCACCTCTAACTTTTTCCATCACTTCTAGGGCCTAATCAAAGTAGAAGTTTGGAATGTGGTAGAAGAATCCCGAGCTATGCATTGGCTACTTCCCTCTCTCAATGCGACATTCATCGCACTTATTCCCAAAGAAGCACAGCCAAGCACTCCGGAGAAGTTCAGGCCCATTGCACTATGCAACGTCATATACAAAATTATCTCGAAAGTAATTGAAAATCGCCTCAAACCACTCCTTCCTCTTCTCATTTCACTAGAACAATCTTGATATGTTGAAGGACGTCAAATCTTGGACGACATTATTCTGACTCATGAAACCATACATTCCTTAAAGTGAAACAAACAGGCAAGTATGCTTCTGAAAATGAGCACAATTCTGGACTCATAGTACCAATGAGGGCTTCACGCAATGGAAACCTTCTGCACAGATAACAGAGCAAGAAATTGAAGCTTATAACTCAGAGTTACACAAAGAACTCACCAGCAAAATAATGAGATATAATACTGGAAAAGATGTTCTAAGATGGGGATATACACCGAAAGGAGTATACACCACAAAAGAAGCCTACCAGCTGATGCTCCAAACACAGGAACGAGTTGATCCTGCTTGGAATCACATATGGACTACAGGGATTTGGCCAAAAATCTCCACTTTCACATGGCTGCTATATCATAAAAGAATTCTCACTTGGGACAACTTAATCAAAAGAGGATTCGAGGGACCCTCCTACTGTCCTAATTATGAAAATCATGAAGAAACTATTCAGCACCTCATGGATTCCTGCCACATGGCTAACCAACTATGGGAGATGCTTACTTTCCGATGTGAGCAACCATGTAGAATCCTAGGGGATATAAAGGGAACCATCTGCAATTGGACTCCATAGCCTTATAACAACAAAATTCTCAATAAGCTATGGAAAATTCTGCGAGGCTTCCTTTTCTAGACAATTTGGAAGGAAAGAAACAAATGAATTTTCAAAAACCAAAGAACTACTTTAGAGATCATATGGACCAACCTATGTCAGAATATTCAGGAAACTCTAGCTCTCCAACAGTGGAGTGCTGAGGACTTTCCCACCCAGGCACAGGAACAGAGCATATGGGCAAATTGGAACTTCAAACTCGAGCAGGTACAACTTGATCCCAACAGACTAAGCACTATCACCAAGAAGCTCTCACATTGGAATCCCCCCCAGAAGGTGATAAAGCTAAATTTTGATGGTGTCTCCAAGGGAAACCGAGGTAAAGTAGGACATGGTGGCATATTCAGAGATCATGAAGGCTGATCCTTGCTAATATACTTCGGCTCCATTGGTTGGGATACGAACAATTCTATAGAAATGGAAGGATTATGGCAAGGTATGAACTTAACACACCAACATAATTTTCATCCCATCATAATAGAGGGGGACTCCCAAATTCTAATAAATATGGTCACTCAAATACAACTAGGAAGCACTATTTTGAGAGTTGCCAAAAGCTGAAGATTAGTGGCTAGGCTTGAACTAATAGAGCAATGTATGAAAAATAGGAGAGCAACCACATTTATTCATGTCAAAAGGGACAACAACAAGGTAGCAGATCTCTTGGCAAATATAGGGGTTGAACAAGGTCAAGTCTTATATTCTGGCACAATCAACATTCTAAATGACCAATCTCAATTGCAAGCTTGCACTGACCTAGTGCACAAGGACGCCCATCTCCTGGATGCGAGTGACAATTAAGGACAGTGAGGTGGCCGCCAACTGGGTTGGCATGTGGCGAGACCACATGGCCTCCCACAGGCTGGCACAGTGGTCCAAAAATGGCATTTACAATCGCCATAAATGCACCTTATGTCAGCGTTGCCTCCAATCTAATAACCGCCATCAACCTCGGCTCAAAGCAAACATGAATTCTCGGGAGAATTTCACCTCTGCTCCTACCTATCCACCCCTGCAACCTCGGCCTCTGCAATGCCTCTGACCCCAAGCAGTGACTGCACCGAGCTCCCACACAAGCACAGGGAGATGCTGCAACCTCCTTTGCTGCATTGATTTTGGCTTGGGCATCCACTTCACCCACAGCCTAGATTGTCATTTTATCTTCCCTTTGGCCCTAGTTGCTCATCCCTCTGCTAAACTGTTTGCAAACTCCACTGTGACACTGCATCCCATTGTGCCCAATTCTGGACAAAATTCGCATCCGCCTGCACATAGCATGGTGTGACATAGGATGCACAGCCGGAGGGGTGGGAACCGAGGGAGCCTGAATCGCCCCCAGCGCTCTCCTGCTTCGGATACCACTTCCTCTCTGGCTGAGCAAATCCGAGGTCGTTACCCAAATACATGCAATGGAAGAGGTCGCCTCCACTCAGTGGCCTCTGCCTCGCCTCCCACCAGCTTCGCCTCCATTTCTACCCTGTATCCCAGAGGCACTACACCCACTCCTCAACTGCATTCCTAGAATTCCCAATTCACCTTCCACTCCACCCTGAACAAGCCCCTCATTATGGCCACCATAACCATACGCTTTCACGAGGAAAAGCAGAGCTTTGAGGAACAAGCCACCGGCATCACTGCAAATGAGGAGCAAGGAACGATGGGAGGTGGCAGCACGAGGGCAATTGAGATATCGAACATTGCTGGTGGTGGGCACACCAGAGCATGGTGCAGCCACACCAAAGCCAAACCAGAACTAGCTCAGATGAGAATTCAAGGAGCAGGGGAGCAGAGCGAGGAGTAGCAAACAAGATGGAAGGAAGTGAACGAGGCTCCGCAAACAAACCGGGTAATGGATGATTATTTCTATCTCGTTAACGAAGAACACCCGACATTGCAGGCTGGTGACACGGAGACATAGCTGCTGGCAATACAAATGCTTCATGGTGGAGGAACACCCTCCGTTGCTGCCACTTCCCTAGCCTGCCACCTCGATGCCGTGTGTATGCCTCATTGTGTGCCACCTCGTTGCCACTTAGCATGCCACGCGTGTGCCACATAGTCTGCCACTTAGCATGTCATGTGTCTCAGGTTTTTTGGGACTCTGTTTTTTAGCTTTTTGTTTTCAATGGGATTTTGGGGAAAAACTATAAGATTTTTTCGCTCTTCAGTTGGTTTTTCTTTTTTTTTTTGGTCTAATTAGATACAATGATACAAAACTGGATGCTTTGTTGGTTTCCCCTACATGGGCAGCAAGCTAATTCTCTGAACTCTTTTGGTTACAGACTTGTTTCCCTTCTAGACAGTTTAGATCCACACTTTGCTACTTGATGCCATTACTGCTTGATGCCATTCCTCTAGCATGGTTAAGTACAAGCTTCGGCCTCAATGTATGATATCTTTTTTCATTAATAGAATTAGTATAACTTAGAAAAAAAAAAACAACATGTAAATTCTAACATCTACACCATCTAACATGTGCACATCTACCATCTAACATGTAACTTCTAACATCTACCCCATCTAACATGTATCATTTACCCATCTAACATGTAATGGCTAACATCTACCTCATATTGAGCTCCTTTCATGACAATAATGGCATATTTTGATGCATGAAAATCTCTTCAAAATCAACAAATGGGTTCACTTGATTTAATTTCAATTAATAAAGTTATAAAAATAGAATAATGAGGTTTTTTTTTTTTTTTTTTTCGAAAAATGATGTGAAAACAATTAAATAGAGGAATGAAAAAAGTATTTGGTTAATCTATGTAATCCATTATTTTAAATAAGAAATTGAGAAAAACAAAGATTCAAAATATTTTCCAAGAATTCAATGATGAATCTCAACTAAATTATCATATTGTGTAAAGATGAATTTTGTAAATAGAGGAATAAGATAGAAAAAAGTATGAATGTGTAGGTAAAAATAGTAAGAGTTTTGGAGAGATTATGAAAAGAAACAAAAATATTAGAGAAATTGTGTAAAGGTTTTTGTGGTCAAATTTCTCTAAAATCACCCAAGAATTTATTGAAATCACAAGTTTGATGGGTAATCTAGTGCAAATTTTACAGTGTGCTGAATCCATATATAAAGACAAAAAACTAGTTTAAATAATACAAATCAAGATTTCAACTCAAAAGTTGGGTAATCTAGTGCTATCTAAGTGCCCTAGGGATTTTACAGTTTGGCTGAATCCATATATAAAGTCAAAAAAACTAGTTTAAATAACACAAATCAAGATTTCAACTCAAATTTTCCCCCATTCACACAAGGGAAAGTCCAAAAAGTGGCCCTAAAGACAACTCCAAATGAATATACATATCTGATGGATGGTGTTCTGAACCATTTGATTGCTGCTCTAAGTTAAATTCTCAGGTTTTCAACTTGACCATGAAGTTCTAAAATTTCCAAAGTTTCTGTTGGGTATTTCCCAGTGGGGAGAAAATACCAAAACCAAGATTCAAACTAAATACAGAGGCAATGCTCTGTTTTACCTTACTCCAGGATCCTTTTGTGCACAGGAAGACTAAAAAAAAAATCACTGAGAGACAGAGTATTTCACCATAAAAAAACTTTCTATTCATTAAAACCTGATACAAAGATTTACCACTGTAAAATCATTTTCATATTCACTGCTGTAAAAAAAACTTTTACAGGCTGCTGTAAAACAAAACTTTACTGCTGTAATAAAGATTTCATACTCCCCGCACTGCTGTGCATTTTTCATCTTGCAAATAAACAAAGTTCAACCAAAAACTTACGCTCCACCATTTTCGTATTTTACTTTACTTCACCGACAGTAAAAAACATACATACATGTTTTATATAAGCTCCCACGTTTTTCATTTATGCAATATGCACTGCTGTGCGTTCATGGGAGTCAACCCCTGTTTTTTTTCGCTCCAACAAAAACTACAACACAAAAAAAACTTACGCTCGCTCTTACATAACTAAATATAAAAAACATATTATAATATATGCCCATGACTATATTTAAACACATGGGACGTATGCCCATTATTTCATTAATGGCCGCCACCATAAACTACGTAAACACATTAAATGCATTTAATTCCCTTCTCAGCGGTCAACAAAAAACTTCACGCAAAATCTGACTTGTCGGGGGCCCGTGCACCTTCCGGAGATCGACGGCGGAGAACACGCAGGGAGATCGGACGGTGGAGAGGATATCGGAAGGCAGATTTCCACCGATCTTTAACTTCCGATGGCTTTCGTTTGCTGATGTCATGCTGGTGACACGCGTCGCCTCCAAATCGCATCGGAGCAACGAGTACGGAAACTGCTTTTTGTTTGATAGCGGTGCGATATCCCTTGGCGGTTTTAAGATTCTGTTCGGTGGTTTCGTGCCCGTTGAAATTACATTTTCAACACTCCCCTTTAATTTCAACTGCTGGGCATTCAGTCATACCCAAACACTTCCTCAAAAATTCAAAGCTCTTCTGATCCAATGGCTTTGTCAAGATGTCTGCTACCTGTTCTTGAGTCCTGCAATGTTCCAAGACTATTTCTCCATTGTTCACCAATTCTCTGATGTAGTGAAACCTTGTATCAATGTGTTTCGTTCTCTTGTGAAACACTGAATTCTTTGACAATGCAATAGCTGAGCTATTGTCACAAAAAATCACTGTCGCTTTTGCCTGCTCTTGGCCCAAGCTTCTCAACATTCTTCTCATCCACACTGCTTGACATGCTGCTGCTGTAGCTGCCACATATTCAGCCTCTGCTGTAGACAATGCTACAATGGACTGCTTCTTAGAAGCCCATGAAATGGCTCCTGAACCCATATTAAAAACATAACCGGAAGTGCTCTTCCGATCATCTACACTTCCAGCCCAATCACTGTCAGTGTATCCAACCAAATCTGAATGTTCTGAGGTATTATATAAAATTCCAAACATTTTGGTACCTTTGACATACCTCAAAATTCTCTTTGCTGCCTGCCAATGTGCCTCCTTTGGCCTCTCCATGAATCTGGAAATCAAACTAACAGCATACATTAGATCAGGCCTAGTTGCTGTTAAATACATAAGGCTGCCTACAATACTTTTGTATAGGCTAGGATCAAAATCCTTGCTGCTGTCCTCTCTGCTGAGCTTTAATCCCATCACTGTGGGAGTGATTGCTGCCTTGCATTCTTCCATCTTAAATCTGCTCAAAATTTGATTTACATATCTTGCTTGAGATATAAAAATTCCTTTTTCATTTTGATCTACTTCTATGCCTAAGAAGTATCTCAACAAACCCATGTCAGTCATTTCAAATTCATCCTTCATGACTGATTTAAAATTCTCAATAAGATAAATATCATTTCCAGTGAAAATAACATCATCTACATACAAGACAACAATTAAAATTTTACCATCCTTTTCCTTGATGTAGACTGTGGGTTCTCCTTCACATTTGTCAAATTCATTATCCAATAGATATGAGTCTATCCTGCTGTACCATGCTCTTGGCGCTTGCTTCAGCCCATAAAGAGCTTTCTTCAACTTGCACACTTTGTGCTCTTCACCTTTCTTCTCATATCCGAGAGGCTGTTCCACATAGACCTCTTCCATTAACACTCCATTTAGGAATGCTGATTTCACATCCATTTGGTAGACTTTCCATTTGTTTTGTGCTGCTATGGACAGCACTGCTCTCACGGTTTCCATCCTTGCAACCGGTGCGAAAGTCTCCTCATAATCTCTCCCATACTGCTGCTTGTAGCCTTTGACAACCAGCCTTGCCTTGTGCCTTTCAATCTTGCCTTCAGCATTGCTTTTGGTCTTGTAGACCCATTTCACACCAATGACTTCTTTGCCTTTTGGTAGCTCAACCAAATCCCATGTTTTGTTTCTCTCTATGGCATTCATCTCCTCATCCATAGCTTCTATCCATTTCTTATCTTTAATAGCTTCTTCAAAATGAATAGGATCATCAACATGACAATACAAGGCAAATAAGGAATTCATTCCTTCTTCATAAATTTCACTTAGATTTCTAAACTTCTTACCTCGTTCACTTGGTGTGCAAGTGCTTGAAGATGCACTTGAATTTCCTCCTTGTGGTGTGCTTGGAGAAGCACTCTCATTGATCCTTAATGGTGTACCTTGCTGTCCTTGTGTTGGCGCTGCTGTTTGGGGATTCATTTCAGCCACTTCCTCTTCATCTTCATCATGAGACAAACAGTGTTTAACATTAACTGTCTTCTCTATGCTTCCATCCCAAGCTTCCTCTTCTATGAATTGAACATCCCTGCTGACAAAGAACTTCTTGGTAGATGGAATGTACAGCCTGTAGGCTTTGGATTCATCACTGTATCCAATGAAGATGCATTTCTCCCCTTTGCTATCCAACTTCCTCCTTAGCTGATCTGGAATGTGTGCATAGGCCACACATCCAAAAACTCTCATGTGGGTGACTCCTTGCTTTCTCCCACTCCATGCCTCTTCTGGCACTTTGTTCATGACTGCTTTTGTAGGACACCTGTTCAATATATAAACTGCACAATGTACAGCTTCAGCCCAATACTCATTTGGCAAATGCTTTGCCTTCAACATGCTCCTTGCCATATCCATGATGGTCTTGTTCTTCCTTTCAGCAACTCCATTTTGCTGTGGGGTGTACCGAGTTGTAAACTGTTTATGAATTCCATTTTCTCTACAAAATCTTAGGAATTCCTTGGAGATATACTCACCTCCTCTATCAGTTCTCAAAACTTTAATATGCAGCCCGCTTTGGTTTTCAACAAATGCCTTGAAGTTTTGGAATTTCTCAAACACTTCATTTTTGTTCTTGAGGAAATATATCCAAGTCTTTCTTGTAAAATCATCAATGAATGTCAAGAAATATAGGCTGCCAGCTAATGATGGAGCTTGCATTGGTCCACACAAATCTGAGTGGATAATCTCTAAGGGTGCTTTTGCCCTTATGCTCTTCCCTGATGGAAAACTTTCTCTATGTTGTTTTCCCAAAATGCAGCCTTCACATAGGCTGTCCGGTTTCTCTATCAATGGTAATCCCTTTACCATTCCTTTTCTGCTCAATAAGTTTAGGCCTCCAAAATTTAGATGCCCGAATCTCAAGTGCCATAACCAGTTCTCATCCTTTGGCACGCTCTGGAAGGCCTCTTGGGTGACTGCTGCCATTTCCCTTTTGTTCTTCATGTCTGCCCTGATCCGGAGAGGGAACATTCTGTTCCTTGTCATCTTCACTTCAGCAATGCATCTTTTGCTGGGTGGTATGTCCATGATGGTGCACACATCATTTTTAAAGAAAACATTGTACCCCTTATGGACAAGCTGTCCAATACTCAAGAGATTACATCTCATTCCGGGGACATAGTATACATCTGCTATGGTTTTCCTTTCTCCTTGCTTTGAAAGTATTTTTATTTCTCCTTTTCCCATAACAGACACTTTACTATCAGTTCCTAGTGTGACTTCTGATTTCACATTTTTATCTAGGGCAGAAAAGAAGGCTATGTTTCCGGTCATATGGTTGCTGCAACCTGAGTCTAAAAACCATATGTCCTCACTATGTGTTTCAGCCATGTTACAAGCTAACAGGACATTTTCTTGACTGCTGTTTTCTCTTGTAACATTTGCATTTTGTCTGCTGTTCATATCATGTTGTTTCTTTCTACAATCACTAGCATAATGTCCATACTTTTTGCAATAATAGCATTGAACATTAGATTTATCATACCTTTGTCCTTGAGCCTGATATTGTCCTCCTTGTTGGCTGCTGCCTTGGCCTTGGTTCTGATTTGTATTGCTGCCTCTTCCTTGTGCATTTGATGGGTTGTTCCTTCCACCTCTGTTCTGGCTTCTGCCTCTTCCTCTTCTGTTTCCTCTGCCTTGACCTCTTCCTCTTCCAAAGGACATCTGGGTCTTGAAGGCTTGCTCAAGAGATGAGTTTTCATTCCTACTCAACCTCTGCTCATGTGTTATCAGTGATGCATGTAGCTCATCAACTGAATAGCTTGAGAGATCCTTTGTCTCTTCAATGGTGGTGACTATGGCATCAAACCTTGAGGGTAAGACCCTCAATATTTTCTCCACAATTCTTCTGTCTTCAATGGTTTCTCCATGAGTTCTCATTTGTGTGATTACACCAATCACATGAGTGAAGAATGAGTCAATATTATCTGACTCTTTCATGTTCAAGTTCTCAAAATCCTTTCTCAGCAATTGTAGTTTTGCTGTCTTCACTCTCTCCATGCCTTGATAGGCTGTCTTAAGGGTTTGCCATGCCTCATTGGCTGTCTTAGCTGCTGCTAACCTTGGAAACATACTCTGGTCTACTGCTAGATACAACAACACACGGGCTTTTGAGTCCTTCTTCCTATTGTTCTTCAGCAGATCCTTCTCTCCCTGAGTTAATGCATTGAACTCAGTTTCATCTGCTGGTTCTTCAAAGCCATCTTCAACTATTTCCCATAAATCTTGAGAGGCAAGTAGGGCTGTCATAGTTATTGACCAATAATCATAGTTCTTCCCATTAAACTGTGGGAGCTGGGTGTTAAACAAACCCATACCAGTGCTTGTGCTGGCCATTCCTTGACTGTGTATTTAAAAAAAATGACTGTTGATACAGCAACACAAAAAAAACTTTTGAAATACCTGAATCCTTTGATGTCTGAGTCTTCTGTCTGCCTGAGAAGTTTTGCTGCAGCAACAACCTTCTCCCTTCAGCTTCTTGAACACCTTCAAGAGCCTAAGCCTGCTCTGATACCACTGTTGGGTATTTCCCAGTGGGGAGAAAATACCAAAACCAAGATTCAAACTAAATACAGAGGCAATGCTCTGTTTTACCTTACTCCAGGATCCTTTTGTGCACAGGAAGACTCAAAAAAAAAATCACTGAGAGACAGAGTATTTCACCATAAAAAAAAACTTTCTATTCATTAAAACCTGATACAAAGATTTATCACTGTAAAATCATTTTCATATTCACTGCTGTAAAAAAAACTTTTACAGGCTGCTGTAAAACAAAACTTTACTGCTGTAATAAAGATTTCATACTCCCCGCACTGCTGTGCATTTTTCATCTTGCAAATAAACAAAGTTCAACCAAAAACTTACGCTCCACCATTTTCGTATTTTACTTTACTTCACCGACAGTAAAAAAAAACATACATACATGTTTTATATAAGCTCCCACGTTTTTCATTTATGCAATATGCACTGCTGTGCGTTCATGGGAGTCAACCCCTGTTTTTTTTCGCTCCAACAAAACTACAACACAAAAAAAACTTACGCTCGCTCTTACATAACTAAATATAAAAAAAAACATATTATAATATATGCCCATGACTATATTTAAACACATGGGATGTATGCCCATTATTTCATTAATGGCCGCCACCATAAACTACGTAAACACATTAAATGCATTTAATTCCCTTCTCAGCGGTCAACAAAAAACTTCACGCAAAATCTGACTTGTCGGGGGCCCGTGCACCTTCCGGAGATCGACGGCGGAAAACACGCAGGGAGATCGGACGGTGGAGAGGATATCGGAAGGCAGATTTCCACCGATCTTTAACTTCCGATGGCTTTCGTTTGCTGATGTCATGCTGGTGACACGCGTCGCCTCCAAATCGCATCGGAGCAACGAGTACGGAAACTGCTTTTTGTTTGATAGCGGTGCGATATCCTTGGCGGTTTTAAGATTCTGTTCGGTGGTTTCGTGCCCGTTGAAATTACATTTTCAACAGTTTCCGGTACAAATTTTTGACATCTAGTAGCTAGAATGTATCGAGCTAGAATCTCTTAGCTAGAATGATTTGAATGTATCGAGCCAGAATCTCTTAGCTAGAATGATTTATGTTAGAAGTGCCATCAAAATGTAGCACACAGCCTTTATAATATGCGGTTTGATAGACATCGAAATTTTGGGATTTGTGGGTAGAGTGATTCGACCTGGATTCAATCCAGTTTGTGAGTTTTCAATTCGGGTATCCAAAGAAGGTTTGTATTTTGTGTTTGGAGAGGATCATCCAGATCCCAGATTCATCCTCACGTGTAACCAATCGACACCCTCGGAACCCAAAATCAGTCGGGTCAAACCCTTTAATAGGGGTGTACCCCATCAGTAAAGAACGAACTATGAGGTTTGTGATCGTGGGTTAAAGTTTCAATTGTTAAGGGTACCCCAAAGTTCCAATATGTGTACCCATCACACATTTTAAACTTGTAAATTAAATTCAAACTATGCAACCTATAATGTAATATACAATTTGAATTACAGAAAACTGACTGAGTTGCACACAAATCGCATAGCATAATGCCAAACTGTGCAACCTCTAATTTATTTGTTTAGAAATGATATCCCAAACTTTTAAGTAACCAAATAAAACATGCTGATGAAATATATAAATATGTCCTCCTGACTTTAAATAAGCTGAAGGGCGGAAACCAACTACCATTCAAGCAAGTAGTTATAATGTTACCGATGATTCGTCTGAGTAAAACTCAAGAACAAAAGTCATTTATCATTATTGTCCTCTGGGTATTCAATTTTGAAATGATCCAACGCTGTCTTGCCCTTTAATCCCTTAATTCCCCAGAAAACTCTCATGAATTCTCCAATCTCATATCCTTTGTACAGAGCTGGATGTTGTTCATCAACCAGGGATGCTGCAGGAGCAATGAAGGCATCGTGTGAAGGACTATAAAACGTAGCAACTGTTATACGTGTAGTGGACGCTTTCGTTACTGCTCGATGCTCAACACTCCTGAATCTCCCATTGCTCAGTACCTGAAAAATTATTGCCATTACTAATTCTGCTTTAAAACTAAGAAAAATTATATTAGATCACCTTTTGGTAATTACCTGCAGTTGATCTCCCAAATTGATAACGAAGGCGTTAGCTATGGGTTCTACAGCAACCCATTTTCCATTTTTGAGTACTTGCAAACCATTAACATCGCCTTGCATTAGAACAGTGACGCCACTTGAGTCTGAATGGCTTGGTAAACCAAGGGTAAGATCTGGGTTTGGGCATGGAGGATAGTAATTGGTAAGCATACTTCGGCTGTGTTTTCCAAAGCTTGTATTCAAGTAATGAGAGTCCAGCCCTAGAGCTTCAGAAATGGCAGCCAGTAGCCTTAAAACCAGTGCTCTCACCGCCATAGAATACCTGGCTGCGATCTCTCTGTCACCAAAACATAGGTTGGTCAATTTTTTTGTTGTTCGGGCTATATATAGAGATTTGGGAATGAAATCTGAGATATTCTGCAGTCTTTAGATATTAGTTTGGTCAAAATTATAAATTTAAATGATAAAAATAAAAATGATAATTCCATAAACTAAATATGTTATGAAAAATTAACCCAAAATTAACTCATCCAAAATCATATGTAACCCAAAAAGAAACCTGGAAAGTGAACTTCTTAAACAACATAGAAGCCCAAGAACGTAAAACATCAGCAATTAGAACAATTTATAATTGATTACCTGTAGGCTGCAGGTTTTTCGGGCCAAGAGTTCATGACTTCCTCCGGAGGATGACATGGGTGCCCTAAACATTCTATCCAGTAAAGGTCTTTTTCTCTGCTAACACTGAAAAGCCGAACCCTCTGCTTTGGGTCCTCTGAGTAGAGGCATGCTCGGTCCTCCACAGGCATTTCGAAGAATTCTTTAGCGATTTCCATCATGCTTTTCATGACTATCGCTGGCACGCCATGGTTCACTATCTGGCCTCAACAATATGAAACAAAATTGTTTGCAACCATTATATCGCAATTTTGCACCCAGCCAAGAAAGTTGTGGGTGGAGTCATCCATGGTGTGTAATGGTGATTTAAATATTTTAATGAGATGTTGATGCATAAGTCTCCGTTATTTAAAAATTTCGTGAAATCTTCTAAAAGGTTTTATTAATTTGATGAGCTTTTATTATTTTGTTTTGGGTATATTAGGAGGGATTATCACTATTTTTACAGTAGTTTTAGTGAATCTAACAAATCGATTATTAGAAATCAAAATTTGCAATTAACATAAAATCAGAAGAGTCAGATGAAATCATAACCCTAAATTAGACACGGGGAACCTGATAATTGACAGTCTAAGATTGCAGATGAGTTGGAATTGAGGTATATGGTGTACCTGGAAACAGCCATCCTCCTCCAATGCATGCTGGATTTCATGGACCACCCTTGTTCTGTTAGGGCCATCCAGGTCCTGGAGATCCACCACCGGAATGCTCTCCGAGTAAGACACCTCAGACAACTGGGGGCGTTCACTGAGAGGCAGGATATATTTACCCTCCACCTCACTTCTGTTCACTCCATTGGACAGTAGCTTTTCTATAATGACACTGAGGTCGCTCTGAACGTCTCCTGGTATAGATAACATTTCTGTGAACCACTGCACAGAAGGAGATGTTTCGAATTGGCTTCTTCTCAGAAATAAATTGAGGTACACTACATGGAATGGAAGTACAGGAGCATTCTTATTTAGTGCGCAATTATTATTCCATTCCAGGAGAATTCTTATTTAGTGCGCAATTATTATTATATTACCAGATATTTTTTACAACTCACTGTGTGAAAGTATGTAATATAGGGAAAGATAAAATAATTATTTTAATATTAATTTTAAATAAAACATTTTATATAAAAAAAATTGTGGGTTAATTTAATTTAATTTAGAGTTAGTTTTTTATTTTATTTATTTTTGTTTGTTTGCTATTTTTTTTTTTATATTTTAACACAGAGGAGATATGTAATTTATTTCTTGTTGGTTAAAATATAGGAGATGTGTAATTTTTTCATTGTTTAATAATGAAATGATGATTAATATAATAATAATAATAAAATATTTGTGAGTTTTAATGTGGATAAATTTGATCTAGCATGATAAATGGGATGAAATGATGACTAATATAATAACAATAAAAAAATATTGGTGAGTTGTAATTTGGATAAATTTGATCTAGCATGATAAATGGAGAGTTAACATGATTTTCTTTATATTAAGTTGTGAAAAATGTTTTTGAATATTAAAATATTTTAATATTTTTAAATTTTGATATTAATATTTTAATATTGTTAAATGTTTTATAAATATTTTTATATTTAAAAATTATTTTAATATTCAAAAACAATTTCACAACACTCCTTCAAGTGATCAAATCACTCAACTTGAAAACCCAAAAGGAGGTGTAACTCTCTCAAGGGATCAAATCACTCAATGTGAAAACTGAAAAGAAGGTTTACACATGAGAGAGTAGATCCCTCTCAAGCCTTGATAGATTTGGACTTAAATGGATTTAGGTTTAGGTTGGTTAATATTTTGTATTATATTATTACATTAAACTAAAACTAAGATGATTAAATATTTGTTAGGTGCCCTCTCAAGTGCACCTAAGATTTGGACATAAATGGATTTAGGTTAGTTAATATTTTGTATTTTATTTTTACATTAAATTAAGACTAAGATGCATTATTGACTTGCCTACCAATAATGTGTTTCTTCCTAACTTAATAAGTGAACCATCAAGTTGTAATCTAAAAATGTAACAAGATATAAAATATAGAATTATGGTTTACCCAAATGTGAGATGAGAGTCACGATATTATAAGTGGATCCCATGCAACACATCCCTTATTATTAAAAAATGATGACAAAAAATAAGGAAATTTTTCTAAAAATGTAACGAGACATAAAATATAGAATTATGGTTTACCCAAATGTGAGATGAGAGTCACCATATTATAAGTGGATCCCATGCAACACATCCCTTATTATTAAAAAAGGATGGAAAAAAGTAAGGAAAATCTTAAGAAATATTTAGGCAGTCACTTTCATTCACTTAAATACCCACCTTTAATTGCCATTTATATACACTTCTTCATTATTTATTAGTAGAGCTCAATAACTTATTTAGGTAGTGCTCACAAAAACCAAGAGAGCGAAAGGGTGAACCTGCTTTTAGAGTAATTGTAATTATCTAGAGCTAGAGCTCAATAACTTATTTTTGTAGTGTTCACAAAAAACCACAAGAGTGAAAGGGTGAACTTGCTTTTGGAGTAATTGTAATTATATTTTAATTTTTTATCTAGTTGTTGCTATTAAAAGGGGGCTTTTTTCTACTTGATAATTACATAAGGGGAGAATTGATATCTATTTTTATTTTTAAACATTCTTTAAGGTGCTTTTAAGCCTCAAAATATATGTAAAGCATGTTATAGGTTTTTAGTTGTTAAATGGTATTTTAGAATAATAAAATATAACATTAAAATCCAATATATGTATTAATATGAAAAATAATAGATGTACATATGCGTGTTTCAAAAAATTAAAGAGACATCTTGACATTATTTTGAAACATTGTATCGTTAAGACATAGAAAGATGTATCTAGACTTTTTTGTGTGTATATTGCTATAGGTAGTTATCCTATTACTTGAGCTTTCTATAAACAAATTGTGCAAAATATTTTGAAATGCCGAACATTTTTTCCAGTGGGTTTTCAATAGATGGACATTTGGTGTATTGTTACATCATGAGTTGATGTTAAGGTTACTAGCTTAAAACCTATGGGTAGTAAAATCTATCTAGCTATGTTGTGATGGTACTTAATCAATAGAGAGATTTAATGTTAAAAAAATGTAGCAAGAAAGGCTCAATTTGAATTTAGCCTTAGTCAAATTGAGTAAATCGAATTTCCACATCAATAGGACAACTTGGAGGTAGTTAACTAGTGTGACATAGATCTTGTCACTCAGTTAGCTCAGAAAATTCGAGTTAGAGGGCTTGGAGTTTAGATATGCATGTGTGATTGCTAAATTTTAGTAATACAGTTCAGTTATTTTTAGTTGCATTCAGTTAACTAACCTCTAACTATTGATAGAGTGAGTTGAAGGTTAGTTGTGCAATGGGAAAGGAGTCTAACTCACACATCTGTTAGTTAACTGATGAATCAACTCAAAATGAATAGTGCATGCAAATAATTTTAGTTCCTGAGCTGAAGTGGAGATGACAAGGAAGTCTAACATCAGTGTAGACTAGTTTTGAGTGTATAGGTGTTGCAAGAGTCATAAGATCAATCCTTGGGAATTGCACAATCAATTTGGAGGAAATTCCTATTTTTTGGGGGCTAATTTCCTCAGGTTTTTTGCATGGAAATAGGAGACTTGATGTGCAAATAATTGGCTAAGCATTGGCTAGAGTTTCTCATTGAGAAGAGAGCACAATTATTCTTTTGTAGGTTGAGTTGATTGACCGAGTTATCAATTGTAATAGTTTCTCTATTCAACGGATTAATGCAAAGAGGATTAAGGGGGTTTTTCCTACTTGGGTTCCCCTATAAATCATTGTGTATGTGTGGTTTTTCTTATTTCATGTCTATGCATGCTTTTCTAAATTGCGGTTTCCATTCTATAGATTAATAGAGTATAATTATGTCTCTTGTTTTTCAATTTGAAATCTTAAGCAATTGCAATTTCTATCAAATTTATACATGGTATCAGAGCCCTAAAATCACATTAGAACCAGTATTTCGAACTTGTCTCTTAGGAATTTTATGTAGTAGCTTTAGTGCAACAATTGTTCTTTAGGATCGGGAGAATGTCTTTCAACGTAGTGAGATTGGAGTATGCCCTGGAGGGTACCTCAAATTTCATAGCTTCGAAGGATCGAATGGAAGTAGTGCTTGATGAAAAAGATGTGTTAGAATATGTTAAAACTAACATTGCAAAACCACAACAGTCTGATGCACAATAATTAACCCAATGGAAGAATGATGTTGCAAAGGCCAAGAGAATTTTTCTGGAAGGTGTGAGATACCATGTGGTCTCAAATTTCCATGGAAAAGAGACACCATTTGTTATGTTGAACACACTCACCGAGCTATTAAAAAATAGCATTGACCATAGAAAATTGGCCCTGAAAGACAAACTTTGAAACATAAGAATGCAAAAGACTGATATTATTCCACAATATCTCTCTAGGTTTACTCAAGTTTGTAATGATCTTGGAGGAGTTGGGTGAATTTTGCAGAAGGTGTCCTCGTGAGCCTAACTCTCATAGGCATTCCAAAATCCTTGCACATCTACTAGGACTCTGTGAATGGAAGGAAAAAATTACTGAATTGGGAAAGGTTGTGGTCTGATTTGGTTCAAGAAGAGTTCAGGAGAAATAACTGATATGGAACATCATCCAAAGTTGAGGATGAAGAAAAATTTTCCTTGGTTGGAAAGGGGAAGAAGGGAAAATGGAAGAAGACCCATAGCAAACCTGAATCTAGTTAAAATAATTAAAATAAGAAAGACTTGAGAAAGATAAAATTCTCCCACTTCCATGAATTTGGGCATTATGCAACAAAATGTTTGCATAAGAAGTCTACCAAGAAGCCTTTAGGAGGAGAAGGAGGTGAAGAATTAGCTTCATAATTTGAATTAAACTACATCCCAATAGCATCCATGATCGACATTGCTATGGGGAGTGTGTGGTACCTTCATTCCTGTGCCTCATTCCATATGACAAGGTTCAAAGATTTTTTAGTAACCTCGAGGAGGACGATCTCCATATGCATATCGAAATGGGGCATGATGGGAGGTACAACGGTACCAGAATTGGTACTATCACCTTTGAGAGGGAGAAAACCTCTCCTCTTTGCCTCAAATATCTTATTTTTATACTTGAGGTGAAGAAGAACCTGATATCTGTAGCAGTATTGGAGGATCATGGATTTGATGTTATTTTTAGTAAAGGGAAAGCCTTTCTGAGACATGTAGCTACCAGGAAAGTGAAGAAAATCTGGGTTCGAGTGAAGAATCTATACAAACTTGAGGAGGGAGATTGCACTGCATTGAGCAATAAGGGTGAAAAGGTGCAACATCGAGATGTTGGAGGACTTTAGCACAAGATATTGGGTCATCTACACCACGATGCCTTAAAATTCATGCAATAAATTACGAGCAGTGTCCCTTGAATAACAAGATGTTTGCAAGGGTTTCACATTGGGGAAATATGTCAAATCCACTTTCAGTGGCCAAGATAGCAGAGAAGATGCAATCTTGGAGTGAGTCCACTCTCATGTTTATGGACCCTTTTCCTACAACCTCCACAACAAAACACAAGTACTATGATATTTGTATTGATGGTTTTTCTAGAAAATGTTGGATTTTCTTCATGTGGAAGAAGGATAAAGTTTTCTCAAAATTTGTTGAATTTAAGGGATTGGTTGAGAAGGAGATTGGGAACAAGGTGAAGGCTCTCACGAGTGACAATGGAGGTGAATTTATTTCACATGCACTCAAGGATTTCTATGCAAAAGAATGTATTTGAAGAGAGTTGATAGCACCCCATAACCCACAACAGAATGGGGTAGCCAAAAGGAAGAACAAAAGCATAGTGGGAGTAGCAAAGGCCATGTTGCATGATTAGAGGTTTTCATTGCATCCATGGGCATAAGTATGCAATACAATAGTTTACTTGTAGAACCAGTGTCCTCATACAATACTTGGCATGATCACACCGGAGGAACCTTTCTCTCAGAGAAACCTTAATGTGTCTCATTTCAGAATTTTTGGAGCTTCAGTTTATTGTGATGTCACCAAGTATTCAAGGAAGAAACTTCGAGCCTACAAGAGAGTTGGGAGTTTTTGTAGGATACACCGAAACTCCACACAATTATCAAGTGTATTTACCTTCACTGAGGATGACAATTGTGAGGAGAGATGTCAAGTTCGATGAGGAGAAGGCTATGATATGCTTTGTGGAATGAGAGATGAGTATTCCACCAGAGCAGGAGTTTCTAGGACCAAAGGAGGAGCCTCACGATGAGCTTTAGGAGGTTCTAGAGTAGCCACATGTAGTGGAGCATACAGGACGCAGAGTGGAGGTACCCACTTAACCAAAATCTTCTAGATACAGGAGAAAGAGAATGAAAGAAGATGATATATTGTTGTAGGATGCAAGGGAGAATGTGAGAGCCCCCACATCACAATGTAGGAAGAGGACGTCACCTAGTAGGTGTGGAGTACTAAAGAAGGTATGTTTTTCGTGATTATTTCAACATCTTTTCATTAAAACTTACAAACCTTTTGCATCATGAACTAGGCAGATGATAAGTAATTGTAATAAAATATGTAAGATCAATGTGCAAAATGAAAACACTGACAATTGTCATTTTCTTATGGAGGAAGAAGGAAAAACGAAATACTACCATTCCAAAGGAAAGGACAAGGCTAGGTTAACCGCTGTCCCTTTGACGGGGAACCACATGCAAACAAGTCAAACCAAATCAAAGCGTATCAACCAAGGAAAGAAAGTGGAGATATCGGCTCGGCGCAAGAAAGTAAAGAGATAACTAAGAGCCAATGGTTTGGCGAATCCCTCAGGATCCTTTGATCCTGAGGGAAGGCTGCTTTAACTATTTTTTCACCTAGACATCTCCGCCTTCACCATTATAAAGTGGGGCAGTACTATTAGCCCGGGGATAGTCTGTGATACTTCTATGCAACTTTTCTTAAAATTAAGACTTTGATCATCGACTCTCGTGGAGAAGTGATCTGCTCTAATTTTGTTTAATGCATTAATACAAACGGTTGCTATTTCATCTTTGATCCTGGAATAACTTCAAGTGGTGTACCCTTGGAGGCTAAGGGCCCGACCTTGGAGGAACACTTGCTCCTGTACTATTACTTTTGGTTTGTGCATGGTTTGTTCATCAGATTTATTCGGTAATGTAATATGTTCTATTATTTTACATCACAACTCTGTTACATCTGACCTGTTAAGTGATATCGTTTTTTGAGACAGAGACATCATAAATCTGCAACGCATTGCTGTTCCTTAAGTACTGATATAACTGGCTTTTACACGATACTGTTGCTGTTCAATTATAGAATGTCAGTGTTGTACACTTTTCCATTGGTATTACTGAATTCATCTTAGAGATTATATTTCCTTGCGATTGTTGAATCTATTAACGTTACCGTTCCATTACAAAATACAGTCGTATTCTTTATAACTAAGATTGATAATTGGATTACCAAGATCAGATTACTATTAAGGTGTGCCGTGTGCATGTATCTGTAGCTTTCAAAGCGTTGTTCTATAGTCCATTATTAATCAGTGTTTTTCTATTTCGTGTGCTGCTCGATTCATCCTTAAAGGTAGAGGATTGCAATTTCATATCTGTAGAACATAATTGTTGCATTTATTCTTGTACACTAAGATGTTGTTGCTTGTTAAATTCAGCTATTGTTACAATTCCATAGTCGTTGTTCCATTCCTTATCTATTATTCCATTTTTTGTTATTCACATTATTATTGCTTCAGTGTGTAGAACGATCTGAGACTGTAGTGGGCATTGACATTTGCTGTCTGGCCCCCAGATCAATGATATGTTCCCTGATTTCCTTTGGTTTCATCAGTTTACAAAGGGATGAGTTACTGCTACTGAACCCTTCACTGATAAATTGCTTAGTTTTCTGAATGTATGGTTTAGTCTTTAAAAGTAGTTTGTTGTAAACAAGCATCCGTTTACTCTTGTATTTTTGAGCACTATACTACTAGCCTTACTCTGGAAAATGATAGCCCCATATTGAGACACTCTTTGAAATAACGAAACGTTCCTGGATTGACAAATTAATGCGAGGTAATTAGAGGTGAAAGAGACCCTTTTTACAGCTCGAAATTTTGGCACCATTGCCGGGGAAAGAGTGTAGCCATTTGTCTCTTTTCAGAGTAGTGTAAGATCCTGCTAGGGAAGAATTAGGTTTTAAAAACGGAAGGTAAGAACCTACGTGTGGAGCATGTAACAACCCTGCTCCTCTGCCCGCTTTCCTACAGCTTTGTCATTGTTTTGTTTGGGTAGAATCTAGTTGTTGATTTGTTTGTGCATGACTCAGCAGAAAAAGCCAGAAAAGAATTCCAAACCTCTACCCAAGCCCGAAAAAGCTAAGGGGTCGGTGACCCTTGGCCGATCAACCTTTATAGACGAAATTTTTAAGAAAACAGAATCTCAGCCTTCAGTAGGACCCAGAAAATTTATTTCAAGAGAGCCTACTAGTTCCCTTGAGGCCACAGGATCACCATTTATAGCCTTTGTTGAGGTGCATAGTCAAACTGAAGAGCAGGATTTTCAAGAAATTGAAAATTCTACTCCATAACTATTGCAAGAAGGGAATTTCAGCAATATTTGTAAAGGAAGAGGAGAGACAGGGGAAACTGAGGAACCGAGGTCTCCTCTTGGGACAACTCAGCCATTGAGTAGCTCAGATAAGGGAAGTGCTGCAAAAATCCATTTTGAAGAAACTCAATCTCCTCAGACATTAGGCACTCTCATTATCCCAGATAAAGGAAGTGCTATTAAAACCATTCCTGTTAAAGCCATTCCCTCTCAACTTAGGAATACCCTCCTAGATATCCCAAAAGGTTATTGGCATATATTTGACCAAATGGCCCAAAACTAGCTGAACACCCAAACCTCTACATTACAATACACCATAGTGGATACTACAATGAATGCACCTATTAAAGCAATTCCTCTTCAGCATATCCCTACATTCCATGGTCTTACATCAGATGATCTGGACGCATTCCTATTTGAATTCGATGTGCTGTGTAGGGGATATGATTACACCACCGACCCCCATAAATTGAAATTATTTCCCTCTACATTAAAAGAGGCTACTTTAAAATGGTTTATGCGATTAGGTGGTGGAGTTATAAATAACTGGGATCAAATGAAAGAACCTTTTCTAAAAAAATATCAAGACTATTGCAGGTCTAGAGAACTAAAAGACGAAATATTTCAGATGGTAGCTAGACCAAATGAAACATTAGAGGAGTATGTGAAATGTTTTCAGTATAATCTTCAAGGATCTCCTTATGCATCACTACCTTTACCTGATAATGTGTTAAAAATAGCATTAATTAGGGGTATGAAGGAACAATGGATTGAAACGTTAAACATTATGGGAAAAGGAGATATTTATCAGGAAAATTTTGCTGACATTATTGATTTATGTATCAGGAGCTCAAGAGGCAGCACAAGACAAAAATCGGAAGAACATGATCAGTTTGTAAGAGATAATAAAATTTCGGCACAAGGATTAATGCATGCAGAAATTGGAAATTTATCGAAAATTTTTAAAACTGATATACTAGGGACACTAACAACACAACTTGACATTATGTAGGCCAAACAAAAGCAAGTGGAGGCAGAACAAAATTTGTCAATCTTCTGTCCCCGATGCAGGAAGAAACATAGCCATAAGGAGTGTCCACTTGATGCAGTCCAAATTTGCACCATTTGCACAAAAGACCACCTTACCGAAAGTTGTCGCTCACTTCCCATATTAAAAGCAGTATACAAGGAAGCAGAAGAAGAGCCAGAATCGGTGTATCTGCTCAATCAACGCCATCAGTGGCAGTCACGACAATCTGGTATGTTTTCAAACCCAACTTCTTCTTTTCAGCCTCCACCATATCATGCTCAACAATATAATATGTGGCAAAATCAACCCCCCTTCCCGAATTGGTCACAGCAGTCATTCCCTTCATCAACCCCATGGCTGAATCAAGCAAGCCAATCTAATTGCCCGAATTTTCCCTATGCCCCACCATATTGGCAAAGTAACGCATACCCAGCACAATGGACCCCTCCTACTTCACAAATTCAAGCGTGACAGACAAACTGGCAAAGACTGATGCATCAGCGAGTAGGAACCATTCTGCTCCCTCAACCTACACTGCTAGCCTTACAACAAAACCCCTAGTCTAACCTGAGACCGCAACTCCCAGCCCAACCCAACCCTAACCCAAATAACAGACTGGTCCAATCTGTTCAAATAGTAGAAACACCAGAAATAGGCGCCAATCTGAGGGAGTGTAATGATCTTCAACTAAGATCTGGGCGTATTATTGAAACTGAGGGAGATAAGACAGTTCATGTTGAAAATCCATTACCTAGAGAACCATTGTCACAAGAAGAGGATGTGAACAAACAACAAACTCATAATCAAGCAACCACATCCTCTCCCCCATTCCCCGAATGATTAATCATACCTCGACCTACACAATATCCTGATTTTGACATTCTGGGAGAGTTAAAAAATTTGTACATAAAAATTCCATTCCTCCAAGCCATTCAAGACATCCCGATATATGCAAAGACTATTAAAGAAGTGTGTGTAAAGAAACCAAGGAGGAATATAACAAACAATCCAAGAGTCCAAGTACTTGGCACTCTATCTGACTTATTATCAGGAAAAGAAACACCTATTAAATACGAAGACCCAGGAAATCCAATAGTAACCGTACAAATTTATGGTCAAACCTTCCCCAATGACATAGTTGATCTAGGAGCTGCAATCAATATCTTAGCAACTACTACTTGCCAAAAGCTAGGCATTACATCTGTAGAACCCACCTCTACTTTACTAGAACTGGCTGACCAATATGTGGTTAGGCCAGAAGGCACACTACATGATGTCATGATATCTGTTGACTCCTGGGAATATCCGACTGATTTTTTGATAATAAATCCCAAAAACTGACTTGATGGACATCCATTGATTTTAGGTAGACCTTGGCTTGCAACTTCCGATGCTTGTATTGGATGTCGACAAGGCAATATGACCATAATCAGAGGAGCGAATATCAAGAACTTAGCTTTATATCCTCCAGTGCATCCAAGTGTCACAATAATGAAAACTAATAGGCACCCTGTATCATACCTTACTGATAACATTAGATCTCCATTAACTATGCAAGAGGCACTTGATTTCAAAGACCAAACAGAAGACAATGCCATAAATAATTTTATTAGTCAAACTGAACTCAGATCCCGCATACAATGTCACATGATAGAGGTAGCATTCGATAACGAATTAGAAGAAGATCCGCTTAAAGATACACATGATCAAACAATACCTGCTACCTCTGTTGCAAATAGTAAAGTTGTGGAAATTGAACCGGGAAAGACCTTAAACATTAATGCCAACCTCACCTCCGAACAAGAAAGGAAGCTCATCCAATTATTGAAGAGATATAAAGAAGCATTTGCATGGGACTACCCTGATATGAAAGGAATTGATCCCCAATTATGTACACCACATTTACATAGAAAAAGATGCAAGACCTATTCGCCAGCCCCAAAGGAGACTTAATCCTCATCTAAAAGATGTGGTAAAAGTTGAACTTCAAAAAATTTTAGATGTCAATTTCATCTATCATATCTCCGATAGTAAATGGGTCTCTCCACTTGTGGTGGCACCAAAAAAGAATGGGAAATGGAGAATTTGTGTGGACTACAGAGAGCTAAATAAAGCAACACAAAAAGACCACTTCCCTCTCCCATTCATCGATCAAGTATTAGAGACTTTGGTAGGAAATAAATTCTTTTCTTTCCTAGATGGCTTCAGTGGATATAATCAGATCTAGATTTCCCCTGAAGACCAAGACAAAACCACTTTTACTTGTCCTTGGGGAACATTTTCCTACAGAGTTCTACCTTTTGGCTTATGCAATGCTCCTGCCACATTCCAAAGGGCTATCCTCAGCATTTTTGCAGACTTAATAAATGAAGGACTTGAAGTATACATGGATGACTTTACACCATACAGAGATGATTTTGATCCAGCACTGCACACACTGGAAAAAGTCCTACAACGCTGCATTGCTACTAGCCTTTGCTTAAGCCATGAAAAATGTTATATGATGATGACTGAAGGACTTATTCTAGGACACTATATTTTAGCAGCTTGCATTCAGGTAGACCCAGCAAAAATCCAAATAATTTTGCTAATTCCCACTCCTACCACTCAAATGGAGGTACGCAGTTTTCTTGGATTTTCTGGTTATTATAGGAGGTTTATAGAACATTTTTCGCATATTGTTGCACCTCTGTATGCACTAACAGGGAATGTTGACTTTGTTTGGACAGAAAAATGTGAATGTGCTTTCCAGGATCTGAAGAAGCTTGTGTCCACAGCCCCAGTCCTTCGAGGACCAAATTGGGATTTGCTATTCCAAATATCATCAGATGCCTCAGATACAACCATTGGAGCAGTCCTTGGGCAGGAAGAGGATAAAAAACCATACGCTAATTTATTATATTAGCAAAAATGTATCCCTTGATTAATTGAATTACACTGTTACTGAAAAAGAATTTCTAGCTGTAATACATGTTGTCAATAAGTTCATACATTACATTACTGGATATCCTGTTATCTTGTATACAGATCATTCTACCATAAAATATTTAGCAAACAAGCCTATCACAAATGGCAGAATAACTAGATGGCTAATTTTATTGCAGGAATTCGATATTACAATCAAGGATCGACCTGGATAAGAAAATCATGTAGTTGATTTTCTCTCACGAATGCCAAAGCCAATTAACACAGCAGCAGTTGAAGATCAATTTCCAGATGAGCATTTGTTTGCTATTGTTGTTAAAACACCCTGGTATGCTGATGTTGCCAATTATCTAGCAGTAGGTAAATTACCGAAACATCTAACCCCCAATGAGCGGAAATAGATTGTTCACTGGAGTGCTCGGTTTTCTTTGATTGGGGGCTACTTGTTTCACACAGGGGCAGATATGCATATTAGGAGATGCATTCGAGAGGATGAAATATTTGACATTTTAAAAGCCTGCCATGATGGACCATGTGGCGGACATTTCGCCGATCGCAGAACTAGACATAAGGTACTGCAAATAGGTTATTATTGGCCAACAATTTTTAAAGATGCAAAAAAATTCGTCCAAGCCTATGACAGTTGCGAGAGAGCAGGACGCCTGGTCAATCCGATGAAATGCCCCTGAACCCATGGCTAGTCATTGAACCATTCGAACAATGGGCCCTTAATTTTGTTGGACCAATTAATCCATCCTCAAACCAGAAAACATATATTTTGGTGGCAACAGAATATGTCACCAAATGGGTTGAAGTAGAGGCATTACCGAGAGATACAGAGGATTCTGTCATACAGTTCCTGTTCCACATATTTGCGCGAGACTGGGCACTTTTGTACGATTCCAGGTTTCAGGACTTTCGTGGGAAACTTCAGACTCATTGGTTGGGACCATACAAAATCCAGAAGTTACATGAAAATGGTACTCTTACTCTAATCACTATTGACGGTTCTGGATATGCCTTCAAGGAAAATGGCCACCGAGTCCGAATTTATCGCAAACCACTCACTCAGGAGTCCTTCTGCCAGAAGCTACGCGAAGACTCTGATATGGAAATTTTGGGGGAGGGAGAGAAGTCTTCCTCACCTGTGATTCATTAAGTGATTTATCTCCTTTTACACTTTGTACATAATTTCTTTGTTTTGTTGAATCATTTTTGTACATATTTTTGTGTCAACACTTTGCTGTTACTTTTCCAAAGGAACAACACTTTTGATTTTCTGTTGTTCCTTCTCCAAAGGAACAACACTTTTGATTTTTTTGCTGTTCCTTTTCCAAAGGAATGGCATTTGTGTTCTTTGTTGTTCCTTTTCCAAAGGAACAACATTTTTTATTTTTCTTGTTCCTTTTCCAAAGGAACAACATTCTTTATTTTTATTGTTTGTGTTCTTTGCTATTCCTTTTCCAAAGGAACAACATTTTTTATTTTTGCTATTCGTTTTCCAAAGGAACAACATTTTTTATTTTTGTTGTTCCTTTTCCAAAGGAACGGAATTTGTGTTTTCTGTTGTTCCTTTTCCAAAGGAACAACATTTTTTTGATCTTTTCTATTCCTTTTTCAAAAGGAACACCACTTGTATTCTTTTTCTCTTCCTTTGCGAAATAACAACATCCTCGTATTCCTTTTACTTATGCTTGCTCCCCTTGTTGTTCTAAATTAAGGATGCCTACTGTTCCTGTTCTTTCAAGTCTTTTGGAACACCGCTATGCACTTATGCAATGGATACAAAATGACAACATACTGAAATCAGTGAATTATAAAATCGCTATTTTTATAAGAAATTTCTCTGAATTGGTAAGAGGACACAGAGAAGGACACACTTACCCATTATCTTTTGCTGTCATTGTTCCACTAACTCTGCCTTGATTGGTTACCTTTATCATGTTGGTTCCTTTTAAATTTTCACAATTCTCTTCAATTATTATTTCAGAATAAGAGCAAAGGGTTTACATGTTCCTATTGAGATGTTAAGACTTCTTTCACCATTCCTACTCTTAAGGATTGTTGAACCACCCTTTGTGTATAAATGGGAAAGTATTTTATGAAAGAGAAAGAAAAAAGAGCGAAAAATGATGTTTTAATGACTTGTTTATATAAGTCGTCAAATGCAAGATAGGGGGTCTCATCAAGAGCCAGCCTACCATGATCATGAGGAAGAAAGTGAAGTGGCATTCCCACTATGGCCACCACTCCAGGGATATGGTCCAAAAGGTATATCAAATAAAGAACCCTTAGAACAGGAGGTCTCATCACGAGCCGGCCTGTCCACCTTTCGCTCCTTTCTCGTGAATGGCATTATGGCTAACTAGTCACCAAGCCAGCATAATGGCCTACATTTTGACATCACACAACATTTCCTAAGCATACACAAAGGATTATGGTTCCATGGGTGAAACAAACAACTCTGCCAAGGTTATGGACACCTGTCGGCAGCAGAGCTCTGTTAATGGTATTGAAGTCACATTACTCACACCAATAGGTAATTATTAACACCCTTCAATTCTTATACCTTAGTGATAAATCACATAAGAAGAATGTATATTATTTCCCGAACAATAAAATGCATGTAAATCTATTATCATCGATCATGATAGAATAATTGACAATGCCTGCATGAGACTCTGTATGCATGGCAGCCGTCCTATCTTCCCAGCCTCGCATCATATCACAGCAGTCTCTTACTTATTAAGCGATCCAACTTTACACCTCGATTTCGGTAACATGGCATGTTGCTATACATTGTTCCTTTATGACTCTGATCCAGGGTAGATCGGCACGCCGCTCCTATATTTGATGGCTGGGGATGGCCTATCACATTGCGGGGGGGAGGTTAACCTCATTATTCGTTGGATTACGTGTCAGACCGCTATTCAGGAAATTGCGTACTTGGAAATAGCACGACTCAACGGTATACTATTTTTTTATTTTTGCATGGCTTGTTGTTCCTAAGCCATTTCCATAGTATGCTTTGCAGCATTAGTAAGCCCTTTAGATTTTGAGCAAGTCCGATGTCTGTTAGTTTCTCTGTGTTTTAACAGCGTGAATAGCTTGCTGTTCCATTGTCAATTCTGAGGTTTTACAAGGAAATCAAAAACATGGGAGGAAGATCAATTCGGAGAGAACCACAGGTGTTGACAGTCTCTGATGCTGCACGGGAAATCCTAGCAAGAGTAGGATGGTTAACTTATCTCAATCGTTTACGGGAATCTAATGAGACTGTAGCAATAGAATTCTTGCAAAACTTGCAAGAAGATCACTCCACAGTAAGGGGGAGACATATAACAGTCACCGATGACATATACCAGCTACTAGACTTGTATGGACGTTAAAGAAGGAGAGATTGCAGAAGATCATAGAAACCTTCCAGGAGGAAGGCTAGAACCTGACAATTAGAGGAAAGGGGGTTCTACCAGCAGCATTGGGAGAGCCGTGGGCGGAATTCGCGAAGACTATTCAGAGCTACATCACCTGTGAAGGCAGGAAAGATGTGGTAAGACCATGACACCTTAAACTTTTAGCCGTATTAAAGCAAAAATGCTTTGTAAACTTACCTACATTTTTAAATTCATTACTTCATGATGTTGCACGGAGCATGAAAAAGGCACAGCATGTAGAATCAGTCGTCAATCACCATGGGTTGATACGGTTAATAGTTAGCCTTACCCAGCAACAGAGCAGCTGGGAAGAGCTAATTGCCATAATAGATGGGGGATTGACCATGCCATCCCCAAAACGTAAACATGCCACCAGTACACCAGAGCGTCCAGAAAATGAAGGAAATCGATCCGATTAGCACAGATTAAAGGGAGGCTAGAAAATTCCCAAGGAGCTACCAACCAACCAGTAGAGATAAACGATTCAGGGGAAGAGCAACCCCCACAATTAGAAGGAGAAGAAAATGAGAAAGGAATGCAAGGAAATGAGGAAGGAGAAATGGAGGAAGAAACTGAGCAACCTGAGCAGAAGGAGGAAACAGAACAACATGAAGGCAGCACATTGTAGAATCCCTTGAAAGAAGATGAATTGGCCAAAATTTTGGCCAATATGGGCGAATATGGCCAACCTCTCAGCCCACTAGATCTCCATGCTGAAGAAGAACCAAAAGAACACTCTGCTCAGGATAAAAATGCACCTGAAGAATTACATGACGAGGAGGTAGAAAAGGAGAGTTAGCCTATTCATGATGAAAATATGATAGGAGAAAGAAGTAATGCAGAATAGGAGCAATCAGTTCCTAGCTAGACTACACCAAAAGAAATTCTAGAAGAAGGGGAAGCGGAAAAAGAAGTCACCCAAGAAATAATAGAACCAGCTAGGGTTCTTGCCCCTAAGCAACCCAAGCAAAGCAACGAAGAAGCACCCCAAGGATAAAACCAGGGAATTGATTGAGATAATAGTCCAGGCCACAATAAACAATCTGTTGTTCCTTCTAAGGAAATTGAGGAAATTAAGAGATTACGGAAATAACAACAACGAATACTGAATGTAATAGTTCAACTTCGAAAGCAGATCAGTATTTTGAAAACAAGAAAAAGGGTAAAAAGGACTTCGGGGGGGAGACATGCAACCATTATAGCAAAATCCCTCAAGACAAAGGTTTAGAGGACTAGAGTCCATCCTGTTGTTCAAAACCCTGTCGAAAAGCGATCTGATGTTCCAAATGTTGTTGAGGAGCAGTTTGCTGTTCAAAATCAAAAGGAATAGCATTTGACTGTTACCCATGTTGAAGTACAACCAGATAATGTATTGGTATGTGACAAAGAAGTACAAATAGAGGCACAGTCCCTTAGAGGAATGCGACCCATGAAAAAACGCAATAGGAAGATTCAAGTGAACCTCCCGCTCACCACCACCATGTGGGATAGTGATCTGAGGACGGTAACCCTACGAGAGGGTTTGACGCAAGCTAAGCAAGTAGCAGAAAAACTCATCGATCAAATGGTTCCTCGAGAAAGGCATGAAGAACTACAACAACAGCTAAGGAACATCAATTTATCCGAAAGCCAAGCCTTTGAAGGGTGGTGAAAGGAAGAAGAAAAAGTCGCAAAGGTAACTCATAGGTTAGATATAGTTATCAAGCAGATGGATACCTTATGCTCTTTGTACAATGACGTCCTAGCATGTGGAGCCCCTGCTAAAAATTATGCCTTGTTTTTAATGGAACGATATTTGAAATTGAAAATAAAAGCTGTCAAAGCAAGCACCCCTCTACAAATTAATACCACCAATGATTTTATAAACTGTTGTAAGCACTACGGGGTAAAGGTTCAAAGATTACTATGTGAATTCTATCTGCATAACCTTGTGTTAGACCAGGAGACCGAGCAGAACCCTGGCCCTTTCTTTGGGGATATCCAATTACAGGCATTTATTTCATTTGGGGTTAATCAAATCAAATGGCTTAAAGCCTATAATTCTTTCCAAAGACAAGAAAACGAATTAGACTTGTGGGTAAGAGCCGAGCCTAGGGATCAAGTATAGTTGTGGAGGGAACATAGGAACCTCATGAGGACTCTAGGCGTAATTGAAGCATTAGGACCCATTCATACAACAATCAATCGGCAGGGAATAGAATACTTCTTTACTATTAAAGACCTTGCCATTGATGCGTCTAAATTTCGATATCAGATCTCTAAACCAAATATCCAACTCAGGGAACCATTTAGTTATGAAAATTTTAAGTTAGCCGCCAACCACTTGCACCTCTATGGTGAAATCATTTTGAGGGAAGGGCCATCCTGGTTAGGATATGGGTTCTGGAGTCCAATTATTTGGCACCCTGCACTTGGATACCAAGCCCTGTATGAGATGTCTGAGGGTCAGACAGGTCATTTTTTTGAACACCTAGTTATCCATCATGGATGTAGACCCCCACATGAGATCCCATCTCTAGCCTACTCTCTCACTGCCTTACATGTCAACTACAATGTTTTCATGAGGGCACGAAAAAGGGTAAGCAGGGGGGTGTGTGAAGTACTAAAGAAGGTATGTTTTTGGTGATTATTTCAGCATCTTTTCATTAAAACTTACAAACCTTTTGTATCATGAACTAGGTAGATGATAAGGAATTGTAATAAAATCTATAAGATCAATGTGCAAAACGAAAACACTGACAATTGTCATTTTCTTATGTAGGAAGAAGGAAATATGAAAGACCTCCATTCCAAAGGAAAGGACAAGGCCAGGTTAACCACTATCCCTTTGACGGGGAACCACATGCAAACAAGGCAAACCAAATCAAAGTGTATCAGCCAAGGTAAGAAAGTGGAGATATCAGCTCGACGCAAGAAAGTAAAGAGATAACTGAGAGCCAACGGTTTGGCGAATCCCTCAGGATCCTTTGATCCTGAGGGATTGCTACTTTAAATATTTTTGCACTTAGACATCTCCGCCTTCGCCATTATAAAAAGGGGCAACATTGTTAGCCCAGGGATAGTCTATGATACTTCTATGTAACTTTTCTTAAATTTAAGACTTTGATCATTGACTCTCGTGGAGAAGTGATCCATTGTAATTCTGTTTAATGCATTAATATAAAATTGGTTGCTATTTCATCTTTGATCCTGGAATAACTTCAAGCAGTGTACCCCTAGAGGCTAAGGGCCCGACCCTGGAGGAACACTTGCTCCTGTACTATTACTTTTGGTTTGTGTGTGGTTTGTTCATCAGCTTTATTCAATAATCTGATATGTTCTATTATTTTACATCATAGCTCAGTTACATATGATCTGTTAAGTGATATCGTTTTCTGAGACAGAGACATTATAACTCTGCAACGCATTGCTGTTCCTTAAGTACTGATAAAACTGGATTTTATAGGATATTGTTGCTGTTTAATTATAGAATGTCTGTGTTGTACACTTATCCATTGGTATTACTGAATTCATCTTAGAGATTATATTTCCTTGCGATTGTTGAATCTATTAACGTTATCGTTCCATTACAAAATACAGTTGTATTCTTTATAACTAAGATTGATAATTGGATTACCAAGATCAGATTACTATTAAGGTGTGACGTGTGCATGTATGTGTGGCTTTCAAAGCGCTGTTCTATAGTCCATTATTAATCAGTGCTGTTCTATTTCATGTGCTGCTTGATTCATCCTTAAAGGTAGAGGATTTCCATTTGATTTCTATAGAAAATAATTGTTGCATTTATTCTTGTAGACTAAGGTGTTGTTGCTTGTTAAATTCAACTGCTATTACAATTCCATATTCGTTGTTCCATTCCTTATCTGTTGTTCCATTTTCTGTTATTCGCATTATTATTGCTTCAATGTGTAGAACGATCTGAGACTATAGTGGGCATTGACATTTACTGTCTGGCTCCCAGATCAATGATCTGTTCCCTGATTTCCTTGGTTCCATCAGTTTACAAAGGGATGAGTTACTGTTACTGAAACCTTGACTGATAAGTTTCTTAGTTTTCTGAATGTATGGTTTAGTCTTTAAAAGTAGTTTGTTGTAAACAAGCATCTGTTTACTCTTGTATTTTTGAGCGTTATACTACTAGCATGACTCTGGCAAATGATAGCCTCAGAATGAGACACTCTTTGAAATAACAAAACGTTCCTGGATTTACAAATTAATGCGAGGTAGTTAGAGGTAAAAGAGACCCTTTTTACAGCTCAACAATAGGTACACTAACTACATGGGTCTCATGACAAAGCTCATTGAGACAGATCCTTCCTCATTTGAGTAAGAAGTTTCTCAACCTATTTGGGTTGATGCCATGGTGGAAGAATACAAATCCATCATGAAGAACAGTGTATGCAAGGTCGTGTCGAGACCAAAAGGGAAATAAGTGGTTGGTTCGTGATGGATCTACAAAGTGAAGCATGAAGCTGATATGAGCATCAAGAAGTACAAGGCCAGATTTGTGGACAAAGGATTCTCTGAGATAGAGGGAGTGGACTATGAGGAAAAAAATTCACCGGTTGCAAAATATTCCTCAATCATATCCATTCTAGCATTGGCCTTGCAGATGGGGTGGAAAATCCACCATATGGATGTCAATACTTCCTTTCTCAACAATGTTGTTGAGGAGAAAATTTACATAGAGCATACATAAGGATTTGAGAGATATGATTGAGAGTCACATGTGTGCACACTCAAGAGAGCATTGTATGGTCTCAAACAGGTGCCCTCAGCATGGTACACTTGGATCAATAGTTATCTCAGTGGATTGGGCTTCACCAAAAGTCAAGCAGATGCAAACCTTTATCACATTGTGGAAAATGGTAAGTTGGTTATTCTTGTTTTATATGTTGATGATTTAATATTGACAGGTGATGAGCATCTGATCCAATTTTGCAAGGAAATTTGAGATGAAAGAGATGGGCATCATGCATTACTTCCTCAGGTTGGAAGTATGGAAAGGTGATGGAGAATTGTTTATGTCTTAGGGGAAGTATGCCTCTAAAATACTTCATAGATTTAACATGGAGAATTGTAAGCCCATTGACACACCTCTAGTTACAAACTAGAGGAAGGAGAATACCACTTCAAGTCAAGAGTTTGATGCAACCATTTATAGGAAGCTTGTGGGGTCTTTGATGTTTCTTGTGAACTTAGACCTGAAATTTGCTATGTAGTAAACCAACTGAGTCAAGCTATCATGAGGCCTACCAAGCTATATTTGAAGGTAGAAAATCATGTATTACGGTACCTTAAAGGCACTACCGAGTATGGATTATGGTATAGGAGGAAAGAAGGAGTGAATATCCAAGGCTTCACTAATGTAGATTGGGCAGCAAGCCCATCAGACATGAAAAGTATTTCACGTGCTATATTTAGTGTTAAGTCTACAACTATTTCATGGTACAGTGGGAAGAATAAGGATGTGGCGCTCATCTTAGTAGAGGATGAATACATGGTTACAAGTCAAGCAACATGTCAGGCCATATGGATGAGGAAAATAATTGCGAGATTGTTTAGTTATGAGATGGATCTGACTATGATATATTGTGATAATCATAGTTGCATTAAGCTCTCTGAGAATTTGGTATTTTATGATAGGTTGAAGCACATTGATATCTGGTATCATCATTTGCTCTACTCTGTGCGGAGGAGAATTATGTTTCTACAGTACATTCCAACTGAGGAGCAAGATGCTGACATATTGACAAAGGCATTGTCAAGAGGTAAATTCGAATTCCACAGGTGCAGGATAGGGGTGGTGAAAAATCCCTTTCTTTCTAAGAGGGAGTGTTAAAAAATTGTAGCAAGAAAGGTTCAATTTCACTTTAGCCTTATTCAAATCGAGTAAATTGAATTTCCACATCAGCAGGACAACTTGGAGGTAGTTAAAAAGTGTGACATGGATCTTGTCACTCAGTTTGGGTAGACAATTCAAGTTAGAGGGCTTGGATTTCAATTATGCATATGTGATTGCTAAATTTTAGTAATCTAGTTCAGTTATTTTTAGTTGTATTATGTTAACTGACCTCTAACTATTTATAGAGTTAGTTGAAGGTCAGTTGTTTAGTGGGACAACATTCTAACTCAGAGACTTGTAAGTTAACTCATCAATCAACCTAAAATAGATAGGGCATGTAAAGAATTCAAGTTCCTGAGCTGAAGTGGAGATGACAAGGCAGTGTAACATCAGTGTAGACTATTTTTGAGTGTACAGGTGTTGCACGAGCCAGAAGATCAATCCTTGGGAATTGAATAATCAATTTGGAGAAAACTCCTATTTTTTGGGCTAATTTCCTCAAGATTTGTGTGAGGAAATAAGAGGCTTGGTGAGAAAATAATTGGCTAAGTTTTGGCCAGAGTTACTCATTGAGCAGAGAGAACCATTATTATTTTGTAGGTTGAGTTCAGAGCTGGAGCTAGCAATTGTAATAATTTCTCTATTCAACTGATTAATGCAAAGATGCTTGAGCAGTTTTTCCCTGTTGGGTTCCCCTAGAAATCACTACGTATTTATGGTTTTGATTATTACATGTCTATGCATGTTGTTCTAAATTATGGTTTCCATTCCACATACTAGTAGAGTACAATTATGTCTCTTGTTTTCGAGTTTGAAATCTTGAGCAGTTGCAATTTCTATCAAATTTCTAAAGTTAATTGTTGCTTATTAGATATCAATAAATTGACAACTAGTGTATTTGAATAATGTTAAGAGGAGACTAAATTGTTAAACTAGGTTGGAGTGATTTCACAAGGCATAACTACTTTTTTTGTGGTATAAGCTCACATTAATGCTATAATATATCGATGGAATGTGGTACATCCTCTTGTTAAGATGTATAAACTGAAATATTTGTTCTAATAATTTTTTTTAATATTTTCTATTTATATTTGAAAATATTTTAGTTTCTAATATTACAATTAGTTTATTTTTTAAATAGGTTTGGAACCTATATTGATAATTCTAACCTAAGATAATTTAGATTATTATTCAATTTGTTTATTTATGTTTTAGATAGGTTTGGAACTTTTGAAATATTGATAATTCTAACCTAAGATAATTTAGATTATCGTTCAATTTATTACCTATCTACAAACCTTTTAGATGAAAAAATTTGAAGACCTGACATGCAAAGGCTATATTAACAAGTCTTGTAGAGCACCTTAGTCCCTACCAATGAAGTTAGAAGTTATTCTCTAGCAAAAATTGCATTAGCTAAATTAATAGTGGTCAATTGGAAAATTAAATCCTATAGTATAGCTTTGGCAGAAACTAATAAATTGAGATGTGAAGTGGATAAATTAATTTCTTTCTCAGATAAAAGGACTTGCATAAATTTTTTGTTGAGTATGTTGTCATTAATGTCAAAGCAGGAGCATGGGAAAGATGTACTGGATATTTTCATTCATGTCCTAGGTATGTTGGTTGTCATGGATGAGATGATGCAGTGATGAAAAAATAGCTCTAGGTTTTGGACTCCCTGGATGATGTTCATACCCCACACATGTTGCAGGATTTTTAATAAGTAGGTCACTGAATTTTCCTTGGAGATCCTTGCCATTGAGTTCTTCTTGTCATGTTGATTATACTAATATGTGAAGTAGCTTGTGGGCCCTCACAATTTGATAAATATGCTTAGTCAAAGTTGTTGCACACAATTTATGGCTCAAAGCATCAAAGCATGGATCATGTGGTAGTTTTAATGGATGGTGACATGGCATCAAAATTATGTGGCAAAGAAGAAGGCCCCATAAAATTGATGATGTGGAAAATTATTATTAGCTCGGAAAAATCATAAAAGAAAAAGGTCCCTTGTTAAATCAAAATGAAATGGTTGAGGGTATCAAAATTCAATTCTAATGAATCCGAGTTTTTAATTTTGAAAATTCAAATGGGCAAAAATAAATTTGGTGGGAATTCTATTTAAAATTTAAATCTAATAATTCCTTCTAAATAATGAAGTCGTCTACCCTATTTTAGAGTCTTCCAAACACTACAGAAAGGATCTAACCTCCTCACCTATGTATGTACTTGAGAACATAACTCTCGTGACTTAGCTTTGAATTTGTTTGGCCCTGTGGATGATTGTAAAATCAAATGAGAGGCTTTGGCTTCTATTTTTTTCGGTCTTGGCACTTGGGTTTCATTATTTACACTTTGTAGGTTTTGGCCCTCTCTAGGGCATTAAATTCTGAGTGAAGGGTTAATCACTCCAATTCTTGGAACATACCAATGAAGAAGTTATGTCATTGACCTAATTACACCACTCTGTGCGGACCTGCATCTTATGACATGGTGAAACCCTATTAGGGTAATATCTCAATACAGGGAGGATCTAGTCTCCTATCTCTGTCAGTTTTTAGAAACTACGAAGAAGGCATATCTTTGTGTTCATTCATATGAAGTATTATGACACTCTGAAAATGAATTCACTAAGTCTTTAATGTTCAGTAGAGATTTTCCTGTAGCTTTGATTTAATTTAAAGGATGGAACCTAACTCACTATAGCACAACGTTGTTAATACTTCAGTCTTGGAACCTTTTGACTTGTACACCAATAGTGATGATTTCAAGAATATCAGCCTATATCCAACCCCAATTCTCTGCAGACTTGTGTGTAATCTCCTATGCCCTAAGTTGTGTTATGATTGCAACCTAGAACATAAGTTGAATAAGGTCTCAATCCCTACGATATTCACTTAAATTACCTGGCCTATGTTCCACATATTAGAACTTGTTATCTTTGTTTTGAATGGTTACCAGAACCAGTGAATAAGTTTAAAGAATTTGGCCTTGTCCTATATATATGTGTAGTGACGTGTTTCTAATTTTCGTGTCCTAAAGCCTTGTTGAAAAAACATACACTTATTGATTTGTCTACCACAAGGAAGTCGAGCCGACCTCACTAGAATATTATGGTAGCATCAATCCAAATTTATATAGTGACAACTTTTGCATTTCAAATGGCCTTAAAACTCTTAGAGTGAGATTTGTAGAATTATAGACCCTCTTGTCTTCTAAGCTAAACTGTGTATTAACCATTGATGCAATAAACAAGGGACAAAGGTGCTTGGAAAACTAGTATAAGCAATTTTCCGCATCACATTCTTATATTCAGGGTGTTTCACTAGTGTGTTCACAGATCACATTGGTATCTAAGGGGAGAGACAACAATACACAGTAAAGCATTGGGCAGAATTGCGAATGATTTTTTCTATGGTTCGGTCACATTTCTCATACATAGTGGGATCACATTGATTGTTACAACCATGTCTGTATGATATTTGTTTGATTTCATATTGATAGTAACCTTGGGAATAATGATGTATGGATGTGTCTTTGTTTGACTAAATGATGCATGACTGAGTGATCATAGATTACCTGTAGAAAACTAGCTTGTTTGGAGAATGCAGTTAGACTTAATCATTCCTCTGTAATTCCTATTGTTGAAGGTTGGAATAGGTTTTGAAAAGTGAAATGATGTTGGTGTTTGTAGTCACATTGATGATAGTTTGCAGTGACCTTTGATATAACTGCAACCTTCTTATATCAAAAATTTGTATATGACGATAATATTAAGATATGGAAGTTATCTAGTATATGGTTAGAACCTTGATGATGGGGATGTAATCTCAAGGATATGACCTTGTTGACATGAAAATGACCCTATGACATGAAAATGGCCTTCATGACTGTGTATTTGATACATATTGTGTGAGATATATATATGGCAGTGTGGTCATGATGTGTCTGGAAGTAATTTTTATGATGGATGGTAGTCACCTTATTATTCTGGTAGTTTCTTTCTTACATAATAATACCCTTACTGCATGAAAATAACATAATATTATGAAAGTGACCTTGATGTTCAGATAACATAGATGGAAACAACTATGAGGATGGTACTTGTTTGATTAGGGTTTGGTAGAAGTAACAATGGGAGAAGTGAATGACACTATTATCAACAATGACAACAATAAGTGGAAGCAATAACAACACTCTCAAGAGTGGATAGAAGGAACAAAAATGGATAGTTGGAGAAGTAGTAGTAGCAGTGGAAAGTTGGAGGAGTGGTGGTTGTAGTAGCAGTCAGAAATAATGTAGGAGAGGCATAAGTAGATAATAGTAGTAGTGGCAAGTAGAAGCAGAAATAATAATGGACAATGGTGGCAACAGTGGACAGCCGTGGCATAGTTAGTGCAGCAGCAAAGGTAGAAACTTGTGATGCAGAGCTAATTGTAGTTGGGCCATTTTCCCTAGTAAGAGAGCCTAAACTTACATTGGGAGCAATTTCTTCCTTCTAGCCATGCTAGTAAAACCCCTTGGGGAGCCTTGTACTTCCTTCTAGTTTAACTAGTAAATTTGTATGTACATCATACATAAAAAAGCACTAGGTTAAGATAAAATTATTGTTTACTAATCATTTGATATCATGTTTTTTATGTGTTTGTTTTAATGCTCTAAATATCTAAGAATAATCTAACCAATTGTGTAAAATAAGGGAAAGACTAATTCACTCCCCTCTCAGCATTTCCAACAATTGGTATCAGAGCATGTTCTTCTTTGAAGCTTAACTTCTTGAAGGCATATCCCTAGCATTCAGATTTGATTGGTGGAGACTATAGTTGAAGATAAGATGGTTGATGATCTTGAAGAATATGTTAATTCCAACAAAGACAAACTTCAAAAGGTGGAATAGGAGAGGGATTTGAAAAAATATTTGTATAATAAGATTCATGCAGAACATGAATAGTTGAAGAAGGAGAATATGAAGCATTACGATAACTGAAGATGGTTTGTAGTTGAAGTCATGCAACTTCAAGACCAAATTAAGAAACAAAAAATTCCATAAAAATATCATGAAATTGATGAAGCAAAGAAGGAACTAGATCACCTCACAAGCACGTTGTAAGAGGAAAATAATAATGAAAGCACCTTGAAAAACCAACTCAAGGAAAAGGAAAATGAAAATCCAAATAAATGGAACAAGCAAGATAAGGAACTTGGAAGAAAAATCACTATCTTGAAGAGGGAACTTGAAGAGGCCAAAAGGACTGAGGAAGTATTAAGAAGTCAAATGAAGCATAAGGAAGAGGATTGTATAAATCATGAACAATAAATTGTCACCTTGAGAGAATAACTGGACAAGACAAATAAAAAATTAAGGAGCTCATAGGCCTTGGATGACATTCTCAATTTCCAAAGATCGCCACTTACCAATATAGGTCTTCGATATGTTAGTGAGTCCTCATGTTGAAAGAATGAAGATGTCAAACAGGAAGAGATGTCACATGAAAAATATGGAGAGAAGCCTCATGTCAAATATGAAGAAAAGCCACATGACAATGAAGAAAATAAGCCTCATGCCAAAAATGAAGAGAAGCTAAAAATCAAAGTTTCGTACGAGTCAACCCACAATTGAAGCTTGAAGAAAAATGCCTCAAGAATTCAGTATGGTGCATTCATGAGACCAAATTATAGTAGAGCATTCAGAAGTGGATAGTAGCAAAGATATTATTAAGGGCAAGATACCTTTAAGAGATCATCACCCTATACACCCAGGTATGTAGGCACATTTCATGGTTATTGTTATGCATGTTCTAACTATGGACATAGAGCTAGAGAGTGTAGGGAATATAGTAGGAGTAATGATAGAGGTTTTTATCAAGGCCTTAGATGCATATTTTCTGGAAGACAAGACAGAGTCCCATATGCCTATGACAGTAGAAGTTATAACACCTTTTCTCCATTGTTTAGACTAGATGATGAGTGCTACCTATGTCACAACTTTGGGTATTTTGAATGAGATTGTAGAAGAAGCTTGAAGTGGACCCCACAAATCCAAGAAGGAAGGACATTCCCCAGGAAAGTAGACAAGACCTCCAGGATATGGAAAATAAAAAAGTTTCACAATAAATTATCATACAATTGGGATACATAATGCAATAAGAGAGCGTATTGCTAAGGGGAACTTGAGTAATTAAAGAGATGATATAGCAGGAAAACACATTGTCACGAGGAGCTTATGTAATGAAAGAGATGATGCAACATGTAATAATATTGTTAGGGGGAGCTATATCACATGGATATATCATCAATGACGTGTCAACCACCCTTTGCCATTGATTTCAAATGGGGAAAGAATATTGGAAAGAAACAAAGAGGAGGATGATGAAGTCAAAGGGAGCTTATGTAGCATGCCAATTTATGATCCATGTGTTGACATCAATGACAAAGGGGGATATTGTTGAGTATGTTGTCATTGACGTCAAGGAAATATCAGGTGCAGGATGTGTGAGATATCATCATGGATGTCATTGATATGTTGGCTTCTATGGACGAGATGATGCAGTGCTGAAAGACTAGCTCCACAGTTTGGACTCCGTGGACAATGTTCATACCCCACACTTGTTGGAGGTCTTTGAAGAAGTATGTCACTAAATTTTCCTTGGAGATCATTGTCATTGAGTTCTCTTTGTCATGTTGATTCTATTGATATGTGGAGTGTCTCATTGGCCCTCATAGTTTCAGAAATATGCTTAGTCAAATTTGGTGCACCTAATTTATGGCTCAAATCCCCAAAGCATGGATGATGTGGTAGCTTCAATGGATGATGACATGGCATCACAATTGTGTCATAAGGAAGAAGGAACCATCAAATCGATGATGTGGAAAATTATTATTAGCTGGAAAAAATCATAAAATCAAAGGGTCTATTGTTAAATCAAAATTATATGGTTGAGGGTATCAAAATTAAATTCAAACGACTCTATGTTTTTAATTTTGAAAACTCAAATGGGACAAAATAAATTTTGTGGGAATTCTATTTAAAATTTAAATCTAATAATTCCCTCCTAAATCATGAAGTCAACTTCCCTATTTTAGCATCTTCCAAAAACTATAAAAGGGACCTCACCTTATCGCCTATTTATGTACTTGAGCACGTAACTCTTGTGACTTAGCTCTAAATTTGTTCAACCTTGCGGAGGATTGTAAAATCATATTAGAGGCTTGGGTTTTGTTTTTGTTTTGGGTCTTGGCAATTGGGTTTCATTATTTACAATTTGTAAGTTTTGGCCCTCTCTAGGACATTAAATTATGAGTGAAGGTTTTATCACTGCAATTATTGGAACAAACCAACAAAGAAGTCAGGTCATTAACCTACTTACACCGATCTCTACAGAGCTACATCTTGTGACATGGATCAACCCTGTTAGGGTAGTATCTCAGTACAGGGAGGATTCAGTCCCCTATCTCTTTGAGTTTTTAGAACCTGTGAAGAAAGGCCTATATCTATGGTTGTTCATCTGAAGTGTTATGGCACCGAGATAATGAATTCGCTAACTATTTAAAGTTTCATAGTTATTTCCCTACAAATTTGATTTAATTTAATGCATGGCACCTAACTCACTGTAGCACGACATTGTTAAGACTTTATCTTATAACCTTTCAACATGTACAACATTACTGACGATTTGAAGAACCTCGGCTAATATCCAACCCCTTTGTTTGCGGAAATTCTTGTAATATCTTTCCACCTAAGTTGTGTTCTGATTGCAACGTAGAACATAAGTTGAATAAGGTATCAATCCTTGTGGCAGTCACTTGTATTACCTGGAGTTTTTTCTATGCATTAGAACCTATTACCTACATTTTGAATGGTTACCAGAACTAGTGAAGAAGTTTAAATATTTTGGCCCTGTCCTATATATATGTGCAGTGTCTTGTTTCTAATTTTTGTGTCCTAAAGTCTTGTTGATCACAGAATACACTTATTCATGTGTTTGCCACAAGGAACTAAAGTTGAACTCACTGGAAGATTACAGTAGCATCAATCCAAATTTATATAGTGACAATGTTTGCATTTCAAATGTCCTATTAGCTTTTAGAGTGAGGGTTGTAGCAGTATAGGCCCTCTTGTCTTCTAAGAAAACCTGTGTATTAACCATTGATGCAATAAACATGGGGAAACGTGCACGAAAATTGCATACAAGTAATTTTTTGCAACAAGTTCTTATAGTCAGGGTGTTTGACTAGTGTGTTCACAAATCATGTTGGCATCTAAAGGCGGAGACAACAATACGCCGTAAAGAAATGGGTAGAATCAACAATGATTTTTGCTATGGTAAAGCCAGATCACCCATACAGAGTGGGATCACAATGATTGTTATAGGCATGTCTATTGATAGTGGTTTTATTGCATAATTATAGTAACCTTAGGGATAATGATGTATTAATATATGGATGTGTATTTGTTTGACTAAGTGATGCATGGCTAAGTGATCAAAGATTACCTGTAGAAAACTAACTTGTTTAGACAATCCAATTACACTTAAGCATTGCTCTGTAATTCCTATTGTTAAAGGTTTGAATAGGGTTTGAAAACTGTAGTGACCTTGATATTTGTAATAATCTCGATGACAATTTGCAGTGACCTTGATGTTTGTAGTAATCTCGATGACAATTTGCAGTGACCTTTGATATGATTGTAATATTGTTTATATCAGAAATGTGTATATGAGAATAATCTCAAGATATGGTAATTATCTATGTACAACCAACATCAAATTTATAAGAACCAATAGAATTGATGATGATGATGTCAACCATGGGGATGATTTATCATTTTTGGAGTAAAATGTTATAATGATAAAAAAATAAAAAATGAAAAGAGCTATTTCTTCAACTTTTATTATCAACCTTTCTTCTTACAATTTTACTCAAATTTTGAGCGAGATCACTCTTTGGATGTAAAATTTAATTTTGCATCCAAGGAGTACCCATGTTGAATACTTTTGATGGACCCCACTACACAAAAAATGAGAAATACATGAAAATCGTGATTGCAATTATTTCTTTTTCATTTTTTTTTCATTTTTTGTGTAGTAATATCCATCTAAAGTAGTCAACATGGGTACTCCTTTAATGTGAAATTACATAATGCATCCAACGAGTGCTCCCACTCGAAATTTGGATAAAATATTAGGAAGATAGGTGTAAAATACATGTTGAAAAAGTAGATTTTTCTTTTTTTCACTCCAAAATTTGATTAGGTAATTTAATATAATTTTATTATTTCTACTATTATTTTAGAATTTTCCTTAGGAGCCCCATTTTATACCTCAAAATTTCTCTAATGAGTTGTTGATTGGGGTTGGGTAGCAACAACAATGGGAGCATTGAGTGACACTAGTAGCAACAGTGACAATAGTATCAACAATGGATAGTTGAAGCAATAGTAGTAGCAGTGGATAGTTGAAGTAGTGGTAGTTGTAGTAGCAGTAGCAATAGTGAGCCGTAGTGCAACATACGCAATGCATATTAGCAGTTGCAATTGTGGCAAGTAGCAGAAATGGACAATAGTGGTAGAGTTAATGCAGTAGTAGAGGGAGCAACTTATGATGTACAGTTGATTGTAATTGGGTCATTATCCCTAGTACAGGAGCCTAAACTTACTTTGGGAGCAAATTCTTCCTTCCAGCCTTGCTGGTAAAACACCTTGGGGAGTCTTGTACTTATTTCCATTTTAAATGGTAAATTTGTATGTACATCATACTTAACAAAGAACTTGGTTGAAAACCCCTTGGGGAGTCTTGTACTTATTTCCATTTTAAATGGTAAATTTGTATGTACATCATACATAACAATGCACTTGGTTGAGACAAAATTATTGTGTATTGATCATTTGATTTGATGATGTTTATGTGTTTATTTTAATGCTTTGAATATTTAACAATAATATAATCAATTGTGTAAAAGAAGGGAAATACTTATTCACCCCCCTCTTAGTATTTCTAACATTTTGGTGGGTAGTAACCATTACTAAGTGTACACATTTACAATTTCACTGATATATAAGTGTTGAGCAAAACATAAATAATGATGGGAAGTAACTAACGATAAATATGTTATTTACCTGAGTATGAACTATTGTCAACGATTTTATTTTTCGATGGTTTTTCCTATAAAGGTTAAGAGTCAAAATTCACTAAACAAACATAACTCCAAACTTTGTTGTGGTCACAAAAGTTGCAATTAATTTAAGTTCAACCATTATAAAAAAATATGAATTTATGTATGAATTATTTCTTCATAAAGATTTATTATTTATATTATCATGGCAATGATCAAAGAATGAAGGAATGTGTTATTGTTTTTCACTTTAATAAATAACTATTAATTTGGATCTATCTATATTTTTTTAAATAATTTTTTAATGAATCCACATCTAAATGTTACACTCATTTACGAACACTACAACATCTTGCTCATACAAGATTAGTATATATATATATATAATATAAACACTTAATATTTAAAATATACTTAATATATAGTGAAATATATTTCACATCCACATTTATCAACTACCAAATAAAAAACCATTAAATTTTATTAATTATTATTATTACTATTATTTAGTATATAAAATTGAATGATTAAAATGCAGATACATATTTAATAAAATTTAAATTTTATCTATATTCTTCAATAAACTTATTTTATAAATAATTAACAATTCAATGATTTTATATACATGGCTTATCCTAATATTATTATAACTTTTAATATTTTTATAATAACTTTATTTTATAAATTATTAATAATTCAATTATTTTTATATACATTTCTTTTCCTAATATTATTATAACTTTAAATATTATTTTTTTTTAATTAAAATTATTCCATGCTACATATCTATCATAATCACCATATATATATGTGTCTTTAAATTTGACACCAAACACATTGTAAAAATAGGGTAGTGTACTCTTAACATATGCCAAAAATATTGATATACATAGACTTAATGGAGCCAATCTCTCTAAAATCAACATAGATCCATCTTAACTTCAGATCTACCAAGGGCTAATATTGATCAAATATCTTAACATACAATTTTTTTTTTTTTAAATACAAAACTTAAGGAAATGTGTTATGAAACCAACTCACAAAAAGATAGAAAAGAGAGATCCACGCCTTAGAATTCAGCCTCTTCGAGGGGGCAACCTCCTTTACATTACATAAATGAACAACTTGGATGATACAAATGAAAAAACCTCCTTTCTATATATAGGAGTCTAAGGAGTCACAATATAATCCAGCCGACCTAACAATAATAATATAAAGCCACAAAAATAACAATAGAGGGATTCTATGGGGCACAAAAATAACAATATGGGGGTAATAGGGGCACAACAATATAAATAGGGGTATAACTACAATAGTAATGGGGTAATCACTAGTATTATAGGGACCCAACATGCCCCTCTCCTTCAAAAAAGTGTTGTCCTCAACGCTTGATCAGTTCTGATACTACTTCTGCATAAAATTCTCATCCTCCCATGTGGAATCTTCAGCGGATAAGTTCTTCCACTTGATAAGATACTCTAAAATTGATCGATTTCGTAGCTGTCGAGTTCTTGTTTCTGTGATTGCTTCCGGTTCCAATATAATTTTTCCTTCCTCATCAAGTTCTGGCAATATTGTTTGAATTGGGAGCTTGTCACCTATAACCTTCTTTAAACATGAAACATGGAAAACTGGGTGCAATCGAGAAGCTACAGGAAGCTCCAATTTGTATGCCATAGTACCAATATTTTCCAACACCTTGTACGGACCATAATACTTTGGTGATAATTTATTATCCTTCTTAGCTTGCTTTAGGGACATTTGCTTATATGGTTGTAGCCGTAGGAATACCCAATCACCTACATCAAAACTTCTTTCACTGCGATGTTGATCTTCCTGTTGTTTCATTCTATTTTGTGCCAACACGAGGTTATCCTTTAAGAGTTGGAGGACTTGTTGTTGATGTTCGATGTGATGTTCCACTGCCTGAACCTTAGAATTTTCTCTTAAATATGATGTGATGGATGGTGGTTGATACCCATAAAGTGCCATAAATGGGGTCATTTTTGTTGCTGTATGGAAGGAAGTGTTATACCACCATTCAGCTAGAGGCAACCATTTGACCCATTGTGTTTGTTTATCAGATACAAAGCAACGAAGATATCCTTCCAAACATTTTTTTTACTATCTCAGTTTGCCCATCAGATTGAGGATGATAAGATGAGCTATGAGCTAACTGAGTACCAAGACAAGAAAATAATTCTGTCCAAAAATTTCCAGTGAAAATGGGATCTCTGTCACTTACAATAATCTTTGGGTTTCCATGTAGCTTTTGAACTGTTTCCATAAATGCAGTAGAAACTGTACTGGCTTTAAATGGATGTGATAATGCACAAAAGTGTGCATACTTGGTAAGTCTGTCAACTACCACCATGATGACACTCCTTCCCTCAGACTTGGGTAAACCTGTGATAAAATCCATTGAAACCTCCTCCCAACGTTGGGTTGGAATGGATAAAGGTTGTAATAGACCTGGTGTCTTAATTGTTTCAACTTTATTTTGCTGGCAAACCAAACATTCCGCCACAAACTTTTGAATATCTGATTTAAGGCCATCCCAAAAAAATCCCTTCTTAACCCTGTGGTAAGTTTTTAAAAATCCTGAGTGCCCTCCTAAGGGAGAAGTGTGCAATTCCATAAGAATCTTTTGTTTTAGCTGGGAATTCTTACAGAGGTATAAGCGATCTTTGTACCATAACGAATCATTTTTCCAGCTAAATGTATCAGAAGTACTGGAATCTTGTTGTAGCTTTTGAATAAGTGCCCACACTTCTTCGTCGTTCTTCCTTTCCTCCCTTGCTTCGTTTATCCAATCTGGTTGGATAATAGAAATGGCACACAACAATGCTTCCACATCCTCATCCTTTCTTGAGAGTGCATCTGCCACCACATTTTGCTTCCCTTTTTTGTAGATGATTTCAAAGTCATAACCCAACATCTTTGTGACCCACTTTTGTTGCTCTTCAGAGGATAATCTTTGTTCTAAAAAGTATTTAAGGCTATCATGATCCGTTTTTACCTTGAAGTGTCTTCCCATTAGGTAGGGTCGCCATTTCTTAAGTGCATGGAGTATTGCCAACATTTCCTTCTCATAAATAGCTTTGTTTAAAAACTTTCCCTTGATTGGACGACTTTCACAAGAAATGGGTCTTTCATCTTGCATTAGAACAGCACCAATTCCATTTCCTGAAGCATCACATTCCACAATAAAGGTTTTTGTGAACTCCGGCGTAGCTAAGACCGGTGCTTGGCACATTGCCTCTTTAAGATGTTCAAAGGCCTTTGTTGCTTGCGAAGTCCATGAAAATGAATCTTTCTTCAATAATGTTGTTAGAGGTGCTGCTATTCTCCCATAATTCTTAACAAACTTGCGATAATACCCTGTCAACCCAAGAAATCCTCGCAGATGCTTTATGGATGTGGGGATTTTCCATTCCTTAATGGCTTTAATTTTGCTAGGGTCTATCTTAACTCCTTCATGAGATACAATATGACCCAAATATTCCACCTCCTGGACTCCAAAGAAACATTTGGATCTTTTTGCATATAACTGTTTCTCCTCCAATAGTTGTAACACCCTGTCAACATGTTCAACATGATCCTTCCAAGACTTGCTGTAGATTAGTATATCATCAAAAAATACTAACACAAATTTTCTAAGGAATGGTTTCAAAATTGAATTCATCAAACCTTGAAATGTTGAAGGTGCATTGGTAAGGCCAAAAGGCATGACCAAAAATTCATAATGACCCTCATGAGTTCTAAATGCTGTTTTCAGAATGTCTTCAATCTTCATTCTAATTTGATGATATCCCGAACGAAGATCCAACTTGGTGAAGTAAATTGATCCATGCAATTCATCAATAACAGGAATGGGGAACTTATCTTTAATAGTGAGCTTGTTGAGCTCCCTATAATCTGGACACATGCGCCATGATCCATCCTTCTTGTGCACCAATACTACTGGAGCTGAGAAAGAACTTTGACTCGGTTGAATTATACCAGCCTCTAGCATTTCTACAACCATACGTTCAATTTCACTTTTTTGGACATATGGATATCTGTACGGCCTGATGTTTGGAGGAACACTTCCTGGAATCAGATGAATAGCATGATCATGATCACGCATAGGTGGGAGACCTTTGGGAGTATCAAATACCTTGGAATGATTGTCCAGGACTTTTTGGAGATCTGGAGAAATAGATGATTCCAATGTGGAAACATCTAGCGAACATAGTTGTGCAATTACACCTCTTTGCTCCTTTTTTAGAAGCTTTGTCATGCCATTAGAGCTGATTATCTTTCCTGGTTTCCCTGCAATACCCCTTAATTCAACTTCCTTTCCTTCCACAGAAAATTTCATGAAAAGTTCTTGAAAATTAAAAGCTATTGTACCCAAGGATTGTAGCCATTGGACTCCTAGTACAACATCAGCACCTCCCATTGGAATGGAAAGCATTGGGCTAGTCAATACATATTCTCCCATGGATAGCTTGATATTATGGCACTTTCCAAAACAATTTATTGTTCCTCCATTTGCAATCATCACTTGACATTCTGGTGCTGGATATAGGAAGCAATTCAATTCTTTTGCTACCCTACAATGAATAAAATTGTGGGTGCTTCCTGAATCAATCAACACTATTACCTTTTTCTTCTTGATTTGTCCTTCTATCTTGATGGTTTGAGGAGTGGTAATTCCCGCCAATGCATTACAAGATATGGTCGGATTTATTTGTTCTTCATCTAGGCTTTGTTCCTGGAATATATCCTCTTCTTTTGACCTTTCTTGCTCCTTTTCTTCTTCCTCTTCACAATCTATGTAGAATAATTTCTTCTAAGCACACTTATGACCTTTTGTGTATTTGCTATCACAATTGTAACAAAGCCCTTTTGCTCTTTTTTCTTCCAATTGTTGTGGTGTCAACCTTGTAGGTTGTGGAAGACTATGGGCAACAACACTTCCGTCTTTATAGTTGTGAACGGTATGCTTCCTAGTTGCCATAATTTTGCTTTCCATTTTTCTTGCTAACCTGAATGCCTTCTCTAATGAATCAGGTTCCCAAAGGCGCACATCATGTTGGATATTATCCTTTAAAGAACCTATGAACACATCAATCCTATGCTCCTCTGGAATATATTTTACTCTTATGTTCAATTTTTGGAACTCCTCAATGTGCTCCATTATTGAACCCTTTTGTTTGAGACTTATCAATTGGCTAAAAAAAGTGTTGCTTTTTGTATCCTCATAATGTGCTATCAATTCTTCCGTAAAAATTGCCCAAGTGATAAATTGTTTACGAGAACAAAGCCATTGATACCATACAAACTGATTTGGTTCCAAATATAAAGTTGCCATACGTACCTTTTGTGTGTTTTGCACATTATTGAGATCAAAGAATTGCTCCATTTGTAATATCCATGTGGCGGATCCTTGCCATCAAACTTCCTCATATCGATTTTTGGAACATGGTGAGTCTTCGATCCAACATTAGAGTCTATGGAATCATGATTAACATTTCTTTTGTTTCTCATCATGAGTTTCCTTTACTACCTTTTCACCATTAGTGACCCTTTCTTGTAGCAACTTCTTCAATTCATCCATCTTATCATCCATGCCATCAATTTTAGCGTCCATGCCATTCACCTTAGATTCCATGCCATCCATCTTAGCTTCCATGCCCTTTATCTTAGATTCCACGCCATTTACCTTAGATTCCACGCCATTTATCTTAGATTCCACGCCACTTATCTTAGCTTCTGTTAGCTTTTGTGAGCGTGACATTTGTTGCACTTGTTCTTGTAATTTTGATATATCATGTAGCATTTCTTCCTCTTCTTCATGAGTCATGCTAGAGCTTTCAGGTTCCTTACTAGGTGTTTGCATTTTCTTTCCTCGGGGCATCAGTTACCGATAATAATGTTTTACTATGACCTTTGAATTCCGTTAAACCAAGCTTACACAAAAAAAAAAAAAAAAAACTACACACCTTTTTTCACTTTATAGAAACCTGATATTGAATCTGATGTATCTCTGTAATTTCGAATCCTCCAATTCTGAAATTGATACCTGTAGTAGCCTTCTGCGTCCTCTTTCCAATGCCACAAGTCTGAGCCAAATTGGATTCTCCAAGGAAGAGTTATGTGAAATCTCCCACAGTGACTTGCTTTTAGACTGGTTCAGTAGAGCGAAGTTGTACGACGTGCCACGAGTCCCTGTTTCAACCTTTGAATCTAAAACACACATACAAAAAACTACAGTCCGTACTCTTTCTGTACCTTCTTACGAAATTTCAATCCGATCCCCAGAGAGAAAGTTATGACGATTTTCCCCAGGTCACCTGTTTTGAATGTAATTCAGGAGTCTGCAAAAAGACCAACTTCCTCAGATCATATCTCCGCAAATATCGCGCGAAAAGCTCTGAAATTCGGACCCAAGGTTCAGCGCGATTTCTTCTCAAATGGGTTTTTTTTGCGACTTTTGAAACGTCACAGAAAAAAGTTATAGTGAAAATGCCACGATGACCTGTTTGGAGCAACGAAACCCTAGAATCCAAAGCTCTGATACCAAAAGTTATGAAACCAGCTCACAAAAATATAGAAAAGAGAGATCCACGCCTTAGAATTCAGCCTCTTCGAGGGGGCAACCTCCTTTACATTACATAAATGAAAAATTCTTGGATGATACAAATGACAAAACCTCCTTTTTATATATAGGAGTCTAAGGAGTCACAATATAATCCAGCCGACCTAACAATAATAATATAAAGCCACAAAAATAACAATAGAGGGATTCTATGGGGCACAGAAATAACAATATGGGGGTAATAGGGGCACAACAATATAAATAGGGGGTATAACTACAATAGTAATCGGGTAATCACTAGTATTATAGGGACCCAACAAAATGTTGCATGTCAATATATTCGATTCATATTGGTTGTTGGTAGATTCAAAGTTAAGATGGATAGATTTTGAGCAATACACTAATAAATGTGATATATATATATATATATATATATATATATATATATATAGTTGACATCGAAATATTTTATTTATGATTCACACTCTACATATTAAAATGTTAATACATGCCCTAATAATATTTGGTAGTAAAAACATATATCCATAGGACTCTCTCTATATAAAATTATTTTTATTATAAATATATTTTTAAATTGTCTCTATATATAGATATTATTGATATCTAGAATGCGATATGTCAACTCCATATTAAAAAATGAATTAATTATAAGCCTATGTAAAAATACATATTAATGGGATAAGAATTCTCTCTTTTTCTACATATAAAATCCATATTAATTTTTTTTAACTAATGAAATGTTGATTATGAGATTGTCTTTCGGATTAATCACATCATTAAGTTATGGTCAATGTTTCGAACCATCTAATGTGGTTCATCCTCAGCACAAAGGTGAAAAAATCAGTCTATCCAAAAGTTTAAATAGTAAATATGCATCTGGATTTCTCATTGACATTGTACAACATGTGAATACATGCCAACATCATATTTCGAAGTAGAAAACATATACCCATAGAACAAATTCTCTCTATAATTTTTTTTTTGTTATAAATATTCTTTTAAATGTTACATATATTTTTTGTTATTAATATTTAAAATGTTACATGTCAACTCCATATTAAAAAATTAATAAATTACAAATCTATCTAAACAACTTATTAATGCTCAATTACTTTATCTCTATATAAAGTGGATGTAAAATTAAGGTGAAAATTGAAGTATTTTATTTATGACCAATATTGATTTTTTTTGTTATTACTATTTTTTAATCTTCTATTGTAATTATCATTTTATTATTTTTAAATGTAATGTTACGTGCCAATGTATCCCCCATATTCGATTATAGAGCTTCACACTCACATTTCTCATTATATATCCAACACAGATCCATTGTAACTTTGTATTTAGAAAAGTTGACAACACCAAAGATTTCATTTCTATATACTTTTGGTAGATCTGAAGCTAAAATGGATCTATGCATGTTTTGAATAACATACTAATAAATGTTTTAACTCACTCTCTATATATAGTAATATTTTTATTTTTTTCTTGTTATTAATATTTTTTAAAATTTTATATATGAACTTCATATTAAGAATGAAATAAATTGCACATAGCCTTCATACTTGGAAAGTGAAAATACAAGAAAAAATTAATTTAAATTATTTGTTTTTTTTCTATATGTAAAGATGATATAAAATTATGTTTTTTTCCTCAAGGAAAAATGCCCATTTTATTCAAAAGAAAAAATTTACATTTTGTAGATGCTAAAAAGCATTTGAGTAAACTAGCCTTAGCTCATACACAAACAAAAAACTTAGAAATAAATAAGACTAAACTATTCTTTTCTACTCTTGTTTTTCTCCACTTTTCGCAACCACTAGTGTTGGGAGTGGAAGATACAATGACCATTTGATTCACTTGTGTATTTATAGAAGTTTATTTATCAGAATCCGAGCTCTCTCATGCATGAATTATTTTGGTGTTGCTCACTTCTTTTTCAGGGTTAGCCTTTTCAATCTGCTATTGATTAATTGTAGTGATTGTTATTTTAGACAAAGTTGGAACCATCAGAGCTACCTTCTCCACCCCTCCCTTCTCTATAATTTCTTGGGAATTATGATCAACAATATTTGTAGTATTCTTTGGGGTTCCTTCTTCCTTTGCTTCATCATCCTATGAATCTAAGAACTCACATCGCTTTGGCTCTTGGGCTTGTCTATTTTTCTTTTGGGGTCTTTCTTTGCCTAAGGACACGAGTTTTCAAGATGCCTGGTTTGAAGATAAATATGATATACGAATGTCATATTTTCAAAATCTATAGACTGAGACCACTACAAGTTACTATGGATCATAATAATGTGATCAGGTAAACCTTTATTAAGGTCCACCTATAGACAAATCCTTCCACAAGTGAAATTCCTTTTGTGACTCTATCTGCATCCACCTTTAGGAACTTTCCCAAAGAATTGTTCATCCCTTATAATGCTTTGTGATGCAAAAAATGTATGGGGGGTTATGTAACCCAACCCATATCATAATTTTGGATATCATCATGGTATTTACATCAAAACCTAAAAACCATGGAATCATAAAAATATCCACACTACCCCAAAACCATGATCCCTATTTTAAAATGTAATCTAAATCTTTTGTTGTATCAAATTTGACATTAAAAAAATCTCCTTGAGCATAGGTGAATATCATAATTTTCAATCCAAGTGGAAAAGATCCAATAATGTAAATCCTCCTTCTTGAGCCAAAAAATATTAAATCCGCATATGACCACTTTAGAATGAAATTTAGAGTATAGCTCATTCACCTTTGGTAGGTTTACTGTCAAATATGGCACTTGATTTGTTTGTTCCACAATATAGAGACCAGGAATATTGGGGAGGTGAACAATAATTTTGTGTCTTTCAAACCTTCCTTTTACCACATCCTTGAAAGATCCTAGACCTTTAGGGTTACTAGATCTAGGACATCCTCCACATAACCTTAGGTTTAATATGATGGAAGAGTCACATTGAATTCCATAATCTTGCAACTTGGAGTCACCCTACATTCATTTCCCTACATAGATCAGACTTTGAAGTTTTGTTGGAATCCCCATATTTTATTGAATCTTCTACTTTAGATATTTCACCAGATCTCTTGCCCAAACCCTAATGATGATAGATTTCCCCACAAGGGATTTAACAAAAAATTGGAAAAGGGCTTTCACAACCAGATATGGGCTTTAGTAGTCGATTTCCCCTCCTAAAGCCTCAAATTGAGGCACCAAAATTTTGAAATAATGTTTTGATCCACCCAAGGGGCTACTGGAATTTTTCTGAAGCCGAGACAGGGTCTACGAGCAATGTCAGATTGTAGATCCCATTTTCCAATATACTCAAAAACATGATTACAGCATAAGAAGCCTTAACCATGACCTCCAGCATTAATCAAAATCTCAACATCAAAGATCTAGAAGAGTCTTCAATTACAAGGACATTGCTTTGCAACCACATCTCCTAGATCTGCATGAAAAACTTATAGATATGACTAAAACGAGGCCTTAGGGCTTGTGATCGTCACACAAAAGTGAAATCGAGAAATTGAATACATTGTTAACTAAAGGATCACACTCACAGAGGAGAAATCTAGCGAATTGATAACAAAAACACCATCAGTCTCCCATCTACTCATCTGGAGAGATTGTGTGATGCAAACAACCAGATCTACAAGGCACCAGTCAAAATAACTCAAGGTCAAATCATTAAACCATCCTTCAACAAGATTTGGACTCCAAGAAAATGGTGAAACCCATTTAACTTTCCACATGGATAGATATGGACATAAGAAATTTATTTTGTGAAAACCACGATCAGGCCTGTGCACTGCTATAGCGATCGTGCAAATCTTGACGCAAAGAAGACACTAGTAGAGGTCATTTTTCCAATATAAAATTATGTTATATATAACTAAGAGTAAATCAATTTTTTTTATTATATACTTTTTTTGTAATGTTACGTATCAACTAAACATATGATGAATTACAAGTGATGTAGTATCAATAATATTATTTTTACATGTTATTTGTCATCTCTATATTAAGTAAAAATTATGTATCTTGCTCCTAAAAAGTAAATTTTATTTTTATTACTTTCAATTACTTTCTCTCTATATAAAATTTGATCTAAAATTAAAAAGAAAATTAAAATACTATATATATATATAAATATATATAATATATAGTTAATATAAAATATTTATATTTTAATATTTTTTAAATATAACATTAAATAACATTTTTGAGTGGTATATCATCTCCCATAATAATAAAAATACATTTTTATGTTGAGAAATGGCAACAAGAAATTCTAGTTTAATTCTAGTGTAAAAATCATGCATACATCAAAGATTGATCCTATGTTTGGATTGCACAATTTTGGAAGCATGAATTCCCTTCAAATACAGGCTATTCATACTTGGAACTATGCAAGAAATTAGGGCTTGGAGAGCTGTAGAATTGGCTAAGTGTTGGCCAAGAGCTAGCTTGTGAGTTGAGAGAGTTGAGCATACTTGTGTGGAATTTTTCTAGTGAGAACATGCTTTGTATATTCACTCATATTTCTGATATATGAAATATAGATAGCAAGGTTTTGAGCAGTGTCTTTCCCTAGATACATCTTGTGTTATGTGCCATTGATTTATCTTCTTCTTGTTCATACTATTTTCATCGATCTATTGGCTTCCGCTCGTTGAAAGTAGAAGTAGATTCTTGTCCTGTGCTTTAGTGCATTGCATGAGCTTGTGAATCCACAATATTTTCTACATGGTATCGAAGCTGAGAACATTATACTAGAGGATATTTTGAAGTTTTGAGTTTTGGGTTACAAGTGAAATTTGAATTTGCAATACATACTTCAGGATCGACACATGGCGTTCTACGGTTTGTGACTCAAATATGCCTTGGAACATAGCTCAAATTTTATATCCTGGAGGGACATAATGGAGGTTGTGCTAGAGGGTAATCACTTGAAGGAATTATTTGGTCAAGAAATTCATAAGCCAACATCATCAGATGCACAAAATTTGGCTGAATGGAAGAAGTGTGTGGGAAAGGCGAGGTGGATAATCCTTGAGGGAGTTTGAGACCACATTGTATCAAGAATCCATGGCAAGGAAACTCTGTATGTTATGTGGAAAACATTCATGAACTTCTATTAGAATAGTAGTGACCAAAGTAAATTGGCATAGAAGGACAAACTTTGAAAAATAAAAATGGAGAAAGGCAAGACGATTCCAAAATACTTGACCAAGTTCACTGAGTGTCATGATGAACTTGGAAGTGTTGGTATCATGGTTGCCAAGGATGATATGGTGAGTCTTGATCTTCTAGGACTCCCAAAGAGTTGGCATAGTTATTAGGACTCTATCAATGTTTGGGAGAAGCTTCCAGATTGGGAACGAATTTATTCAGATTTGATGCAGGAGGATATCAGTAGGAACAAGCAATGATGGCTCTTCATCAAAGACTGATGATGAAGAGAACTATGCCTTAGTGATTAAGGCGAAGAAGGGGAAAGGGAAAACTTACCATTCCAAATCAGATTCTTATCATGGAGGTAAGAAGAAAGACATGATGAAAGTTAAGTGCTTTCATTGTCATGAGCTGGGCCATTTTGCTACAAATTGTCCACTCAAGAAGTCCAAGAAGAAGTCCTCGGGAGGAGTGGTGGGTGACAATTTCTCCTCTCAATTCGAATTGGAATTTTCCCTCATTGCATCCATGGTGTCATCAATGATGGGAAGTGTATGGTACTTAGATAGTGGAGCTTCATTCCACATGACTGGCGACAAAGAGTTATTCAGTGAATTAGAGGAGAAAGATCTCCATATGCATATCGAGATTGTTGATGACGGGAATTATAGTGTTACTGTATTGGGCATGATTACTTTTCAAATGGAGCATAGGGCTCCACTCACCTTGAGGAATTTTATGTATGTGCCTGGGTTGAAGAAGAACTTGGTATCTATTGCCATGCTTGAGGATAGAGGCTATGATGTAATCTTCTCGAAAGGAAAGGCATTCCTTCAACACATAGCCACAACTCAAGTAAAGAAGATAGGGATTTGTGTGAAGAATCTCTAGTGAATCTCTATAAGATAGAGGTATAGGAGTCTATTTATTTTAACACAAAAGAAGAAACTATCTAGATCTGAGATGTTGGCGAGTTGTGGCAAAGGTGATTGGGTCACTTACATCATGGGCCTTTGAAGATATTGCAGCAGATCTCCCCAAAGGTATGCTTGAGCAAGTTGACACATGCAAGGGGTGTACTTTGGGAAAATACACCAAGTCTTCCTTTCACGATAAAGATAGTCAAGAAGAGGCTATTCTAGAGAAATTCCATTCATATGTGTGTTGACCATTCTTGACAACATACATGACCAAACACAGGTATTATGTTATATTTGTTGATGACTATTGTCGTAAATGTTGGATATTTTTCATGCAGAAAAAGGCTTAAACTTTCACAAAGTTTTGTGAGTTTAAAGAATTTGTGGAGAAAGAGTTGGGGAAGAAATTTAAAGCTCTACGAAGTGAGAACGGTGGTGATTATGTCTCAAACAAGTTTAAGAACTTTGTGCAGTGGAAGGGATTAAACGGGAGTTTAAAAAACCCCATAACCCTTAGCAGAATCGGGTGGCTGAGATATTCTAAATACTGGGGGGTGGGGTGAATCAATATTCCTTAGAAATTAACACTTTTAAATATTTTCAGAGCATTAGTTGATCTTAAATTATTATTAATGCTTATGCAGTAATAACAATAAATAAAATAACACAGTAGGCATAAGAATTTTAGGTGGAAAACCCCCTCTGGGAAAAAAACCGCTGAACACTTTTCTAATAAATTATTTAATCTTCATCCCGAGCTAAAATGAAGGAACCAACTTCCTAGAATTATAGAAAAGCATTCTTCTCCAGCTCCCACTGGAAAGACACCCCAACGCCCTCGTTTCTTCAGTAATCAATTGAATGGATGCCCCAACACCCTAGCGAGCCAAAACTCACCCTAGCCACACCCTACCACCCTGAAGTGTTCACAGGCCCCAACCTGTAGGTGACTTCATTTTTCTACCTAGCACCTCCCTGCCACCCTGTAATAACTAAAATAAGACAAGACTATGGATTCCCAATCCAGGGACAACAATCCACTATACAATAAGATGTACAATGATTTTCGTGTACTTGACCAAATACCCAATCACTCTATGACCTGCAACCAAATAATGACATGATCCCAACAATGACTACTATACCTCCCAACACTACCTCTTCGACTCTAGGCAGAATGACTCTCTTAAAAATGACTCTTTTACAATATTTACAATGATGACTCTTTTACAACTTTACAATGATGACACTTTTACAAATGAATCTTTTACAATGATGACACTTGGCCTTAACAATACTTCACGATATCTGGATGGCTGCCATGTCTTCAAGGATGTTGTTAGAAAATTATATATTACGGAGCAATGGAACACATAAAATATTGCAGAAATATAAACACAGAAAACCACACAAACAAGAGAGACACAGATATACGTGGTTCACCCAGTTTGGGCTACGTCCACCCCGAACAGCCAGTCCTTCCTTTCTATTATCTAGCAAAATGAAGAGACACAACCTACAACAAATCCGCTGTAATATCCTCTGTTTTCTCTCACAGTCTCACCTCTCTGTTTCTCGCTCACAGAATACACATCTATCTCACAGCCTCAAATACAATACCCTCATACAAAGAGAGGGGTTGCCTTCTAGGGAAAAAAACCCTAAACTAAACATAAGTTCTACCGTCAGATCATCCGCCTAATGAATGGCTCAGATTGACTAGACCCCCCCTGCAGCGAATATTTTACGGGCGGCCCCATTTCGAACTGGGGTCCTATGTGGCGATACCTTTGAATATAGAAGATAATCAGGCTCCACACCCAACAGATGTCCCGCTACAATGCTTCCTTCGATTTGATACTTTTGCTCTTGAATTGTTACTTTATGTTGTACTTGAATCTTCTTCTACCTGCATGCAAAATTTTTTCCTGACAATATTGTTGGGGAAATTATGTGTGTTATAATTCCAACATTAAATTATCAATTCGAGACTCATAAGCTTCAAGGCGCAAGAGCAGGTAATGTAGGATCAAAGCATCTAACCTAAATTAATATCAAATTCCTATTTCTGAATTAAGTATAGAATGAAAATAAACAATTTTAATCTCAATCTAAATCAATCAAACTTAATTTCAATGCAAGTAAAATTTAACTACAATGAAACCACACTGACATGTTAACTATGAAAATCTCAGAAGCTAATTACAAAATTAAAACTATGATTAATTAAAGAAGAATTCATTTAACACACTTTGATGCTAATAGAAAACAAAGAATCATATTCTAAAAGCATGCACACTAAATCTAAATCCTAGGTCTCACAAATCTACTACTTTACTTAATCATCAAAATACTAAATTACTGCAATGACCATTTCAAGACTAAATTACTTCAATTGCAATGCCAATTCAAACCTAGACTACTCCTAATTGAAATCGAATTACTTTAACTACAAGATTCAGATTGCATCTAATGGAAAACAAAATAATTCAAATTGAAATAAAAAATGTTGAACTATAAGATTCATATTGCATCTAATGGAAAACAAAATTACTCTAATCAAAATCGAAATGCTAAACTATAAGATTCAGATTGCACTCATGAAAACATTCGTTAATGAAAATCACTTTGCAAATCTAATCCCTATGATTGGAATGACCTACAAAACTTGCTTCCAGGTGTTGGTGGAACCTTTCCACTCCTAGATCAAGTTAGATTAACTCAATGGAAGTAAAATTCAAAACACATTCATAATACTTACAAAGAATTTAGAGATGAAACAAAATTCAATTAAGATGCAATTATTATTACAAAAGAGCATCAATCCATCTTTTATTCCTTCCCTACTTCTTCCTTTTACAAACTTCCAAATCTCACAATACAAACCATCTCTGAGCCATCTATAAGATTTACAAGGTGAATTAGTCATTTTCCTCAATTATGGAAAATTGAACAATTTTAACAAATGGCCCCCAAAGATATTGACATATATTCCTAACCATGGCTAATTTTGGAAACCTGTTTGGAGGGAACCTAAATTTTTATATTTTCAACAAAAAAATCTCTTGGATTTGTCTAATTAAAATCCATATCCTTGGAAATCATTCCCAAATTTGGTTGTCTGGCTCTTTTTGCAAGATTCTAGAACTCTGGAAAAACAATCATTTTTTATAAAACTACCTCCAAGACCCGCTTATAACTTTTATAAAAATTCAAATCTGGAGAAACCATTTTTAATATATATAATTGGGTATATGTTTAACAAACCCATTTTCTCCAATTTTCCAGATGCACAAAAATCTAGGTCAAACTTTGCAGTTTCAAAACCATGCACATTTTGAGCAGATTTGTTAATTAGCTCCTAGGGACCCACATGTGCGACCTGGTTGCAATCCAACACATGGAAATGTATTAAAAAATGATTTTGGACAATAAACCCCTCGGTTTTCCCCGGAAGCGTGCCGAAATGTCGAAACCACAAATTGGATATTTTCGTACTCTACTTGTACCAACTAGTTCAACTAACTTGTGAAGAATTTCAGCGGTGGAACCCTGTGAAAAATGAACTTAGATAAACCGTCATTAGTAAATCATGGAAAAATCATCTTTAATCATAGAATAATGAAGAAAACTAATGATAACCAACCATAGAGTTTAAGATATGTATTTGGCGGCAAGTTATGGAATTATGGTATGAAATGGGTTAAAAGTACATGAATATAGGTTATGAATGGTGGTATTTTATGATGAAAACATGGCCATGTTTAAGACCCAACATCCCCCCTTTCTTGAGGATTTTCATGTCCTCATGCAAATAGGTACTTTTCTCATTTATAGATTTTATGGCATCGTGGCTTTGGGCAAGGTTGGCTTTTGTGGAGCAACACTACGTGAAGATTTGTGGGTGTTGGTTCTTGTGGAGCAACACCATTCTTATTTGACTGCCATATATTTTATTTTGAGAGCAATACAAATTGAGGATAAACAATAGATATGGTAGGAGTAAATGATGAATGAGATGATAGGTGGAAATGGAAATGGTGGATGAGATGAGGTGGTTATGGAGATGGTAAAATAGGTTCTTGCATACTCATTTTTTGTGAGTCCAATGCTTACGGATGGTTCCTTTATGAAAGAAAGCAATGAATTCATCCTCTATTGGATACATTCAATTGACAATATATGTGAATGTAGGAGGGGAAGGCACTATAGTTACTCCTTTTTGTTTACATGAACCAATATACTTTTCTTTTCATGATTATGACCTTATTATAGTAGCATGCATTCTATTATGAATGAGGAATTTGTAAATGGAGGGTATATGGAAAAACAATATACGGCATATGTGGTGTTTAATCATCAAATATTTCTTAAATATCTAATGAATTAAAGAATCTTAGGCCAACTTTACCTCATGTTTTACCTTTGTTGTTGATGTGCTTGGTGCTGCAAGATGAAGTGAATGATAGAATGGATGGAGCTCATGTGACTGTTGATCTGACCTACTGAAGAAGGCTGAAGGATGAATAAAAGAGTTGAAGGATGAACCAAAGAGCTGAAGGATGAACTAAAGGTTCCCTTTCCCCCATGCTTGAGGAATTGTATGTCCCCAAACAACTGAGCGATGGTGACTTCTGCTGCAACTGACAATGGAAATGTTGATACAAAAATCCAAATTGTTGCAAATTTGTGTTGAGATCACAAAACCATATAGTCTTCAACCGCTACACACCCATGTGAAATATTGTGTATGTGAATAAATGGTGTTTATGTCAAACATAAGCAAGAATCATTGGATTACCAACCATTAAGGAAGTCGTTAACCAATGCAAGATATCCCACCTTTGATGTCAATGGGAATCAAGGCACTAGGTACATTCTACTAGCCATGAATGGATTGTCAAAGTCGAATGGACTGTAGATCACAAGGATACCGGCCATTAAGGCATGTGGGCTCCCAAGTACCTTATCTAACCCTAACCTTGGTCCCAAATAATTTCTTGATGTCGATGGGACAAGGCTTGTTGGCACGTGGGCCTTACGGGATCCCACATCAACCAACTCAAGTATAAACATAATGACTTGAAAGATACATGATTTGAAGAACTCATACAAATTTACAAGATTTATTGGGAACCTTGCTTGCTAGTTACCTAGTTTTCAAGAAAAGTCCCCGCTCGGTTGCACGAGACAAATTGTTTTTCACAAAAGGACTTATTTTTATCTTTACTATTTTCATTTATTTATTTAGAATACTAAATTTCCTACTATATTGAAGAAATGATGTCCTCCTTCAAGTGAAAGAGAACTTCCAATGAAGCCATGTGCAGATTAGGTACAAAGATATATTGATGCTCAGATTTAACATATAAAATTTAGAATATACATGGGAATGAAAAATCAACAGCTTTGAAAGATGTGCTACAAAGAGTATTTGAAGATGAGAGTGGTACTTTGACTGGATTGTGATTTGGAACCAATGCTCGATGTAATATTGGTGGTATTGGTCCATTTCTTCATTTGGACCACTCTGAAAGTCCTCCTCGATCATGCCAAGAAAACTTGGATAATTGGTCTCTAGAATGCATACAAGGCTTGCTGATGAGCATGGTGAAAGGTCTTCAATCTCAAGTTTCGCTAGATGCTCCCATCAGATTTGGTACATAATTCCTCGATCTCCTTAGTAGATAGGTAGGAGGAATCCAGGGAGACTTCCAAATCCTTTTCTGGTTGTGGAGAGATAGATAATTTCCTAAATCTGGTCAGATGAACTCTTCCTAAGAGGCAAATATCCCAGCTACTGCTAGGATTTTAGAATGTACTTTCAGGGACATTCTTCAAGCTCTCAATCATTCTTGAATTTTTCCTGCTGGTTGATGATCCATGTCTTGCAACATGGATTAGTACCTAGGGGTTGTGGTGCAGACATAAACAAATTCCTCTAGCCTGATAATGGGTCTAGCCACAATAGATACATTCTATGGAAGATTTCCTTAGGTTAGAACCAATTAAGAGGGCCTAACTCTTAGTGCACTTATCCTATTTGATGATGTCCTTGTTTGCTCGCTCCAGCTGTCTCTCGCTTCCTTCTTCAAGCACCTCAAACAAGTAAACAACAGCAGACAACAAACATGATAATAGACAAATTGTAATTCAACCTACTTAAAAATTCAAGAAATATTAATCCATGAATATGTAAGCTGAAAAATCATGTAGGAAATCAATCAATAGTTGCATATATTAATATCAAAGAGAAATTACAACCATTTGTCTTGACATTGTAGTCCTCCTCTAACAAGACCAGGTTCCCACACACTTCTTCTAGTATCCCATGATGGCCTCAATCTACAATAGTTTTAAGAATCTTCCCTTTAGGGTTCACTCCAAACCAAATCAATCTTCTCCCTCACACAACTAGATAGCTACAACTAGTAATAGCTTGTTGTCTACTCCAAGCCAAAATAGCATTAGCACACCAATCTCAACACTAGCTTGTGCTTGGGAAGAAGGGAGGTCTATATAGGATGAATGGATGGGAGATGGATCCTCTTCTCATGGGAGAAGGGCTTATCCCTTGAGGTAGTTCCATCATTATAGGGGAAAGGAGCCCAGCTAACATCCTTGACCCCATCTAGCCAAACCATTTACCAGACTTCTGTTACGAAGCTTCTAGAGCTAGAAGATTCAGCTCCTAATTTAAAAAACTTTCCATAACAGGATGAAAGTGATTGGAACACAGATTAATCACTCCAGTCAGTGCTAGGGATAGTGCTAATCTGTACACATCATTGCGGGGGAGACAAAGGTCATTAGCGCTGGTCTTGTAAGCTGGAAAAAATAGAAGTTTCAGGGGAAATGGTGCAAAAGGGAATTGATTTGCTCATGAAGAGGGACACAATGGGAGTTTCTTCATGAAGGTAAAGCATGTGGGGTTCACTGTAGAGGTCCTCTAGGATCAAGGAATAGGGAGTATAGGGACAATGACAAAATGCTGTGTAATAGATGCCCCCTAAAGCATGAGGGCTGAGCTAGTGTGAGGGATGAAAAACTTTATGAATCAGTGTGGGGAATAGGTCTGCCATCGGAAAACCTACAATAAAGTACATATCTTTGTCAGATGATATATAAACTGAGATCTCTGTCAAATGATACATGAATCGTGTCATGGATGCAGCCATCCAAAGAATGATCATGTAAATGGATCCAAGTATGGGCGTAGCCATCCATCAAAGAGGATCATAACAAAACCAAGGTATGGTCACAACAATCTGATAATAAGAAGGATCACATATGATAACTCACGGTCTCGTCGCAGCCAGCCATCTGAAAGAGACATGAATATCATCATAATCATGTCACACCACTTCGCAACCTGGTCTTTTGTGATATGATTCCAGGGTCTTGCGCTCCAATATGACCGAATCAAAGTACAGATTCTAACATGTGAATAGATGTGTTGACATCGAACATGGTAGAAAGTCGCTTGATTACTATTCGATGATGTAAACTTTTAACAAGCATAAGAGAAACCACCAATAATCACAATGGTCCTCAAGGTACTATCAGCACAATCCACAGAAAGTGAATAGAGGAACTAAAGTCGAACACCCATGAAATCACTCGATCGAAAGCCAATGATGTGAACTTGTCATCGAGTGCGAAGAACTTTCCATTAGGGCATGCAAGCTCTAAGGTACCAAAAAGGAGTCTCTCGGCCAACTTCCCGGATAATGAGTTGAAGTCGACGGAAAGAGACCGTGTCGAAGGAGGGAGATAATGAATCCCACATCATCGATGTGAGACGAAAGGATGCAAAATTATTTTGGATGATACAAAGAATCAAAGGTAAGTGTAACTACAGAAGGACAACACTTGAACATATCAGTGACACAACTAGAATTTTGGTAGCTTTTGGATCCATAGGATCAGTGGTCATGATGACATGGTAGAGATCAAATGGAAGGAAAAATGAAAGACCCAACCCAGGATGGTCAACGATACAAAGGAGGATATCCCAACCCGACATGAAGCAAAGAGTGTCATTTTCAAGAGTGAGCTTCCGACACAACTGATAGAATTCCAAATTTTCCCCCACCATTTCTGGTAGGCACCCCAATTAATTTTTAATCGCAAGCTTCAAGGGGATAGCATATGCTTGCATTGTAAGTTCATCCTTCGGACGAATCCAACCTAGTAAGTTTAATGAGCCCTGGGAAGGAGAAGCTCATGTTCGTCATGGTAACAAATTCGATATCGTTTAATAGTTTAATGAGTCTAACAAAGGTGTAACTCAATATCTTTTTCATGTTTAGAGAGTTTGAAAAAGACACATAAAAGAACACTCCACATGGTCCCTTTTCGTATGTTTGTGTCTCTCGAGCTTGAAAAGGTAGAAAACAATACTTGAGAGAACTACTTGACCATTTTAGTCAAGGAGTACCTTTTTCGTAAATAGTGCCTCCCAACCCTCGAAAAGGGGTAAAATTATACTAGGCACATGATGTTTCACATCCGTTAACGTGTTTGAAACAATAAGGGCTCGACCATCTTTTCGCTTTTAAAGGGTCAGAAAGAGCTGAAAGCGGATCCCCCATTTTATTTTCTTTAACAAGTCAAAAGGGAAAAGCACTCGACAATATTTTCATATGTGTTTAACAAGTCAAGAAAAGAGATGAAACGAGGTCAATCGATGAGCCACCAAGGATGATTGTTGACTCAAATTAATGGCTTTTGCAGGAAAGAATCGCTGAAAATGGTGGAATGGAAAGAACGGGAACATGAGGATGTTGACACCCAATCAATGAATGACCCAAATTTCCTGGAACCTTTGAGGGTTTGTGGGCTCCTAAAATTTTTTCTCACGCCAAGGATGCGGGCCTAGCCCGAGTTGCTTTGGTATCTGATTAGTCTTTGGGACATTAATTGGGAGACTTTTGTCATTAGTGACCAGGAGCTTGAGTTGGAAACTTCAAATATATACTTCATCACTGGACTGTCCTGCAAAGGGAAGCCAATGAACTTGTACGGGTCACAACCGATTGGGGTAAGCCTATCTTCCTTGCTTGCCAAACACTGCCCTGAGGCCCTAAAATCCAAAAGTGGGAAGATAGAGATTTCCAGTGTTCGGGATCTGACACTAAGGGTGCTTCTGTTGACTATCAATAGAGTGATGAGGTCCCAGGCAGAACATGAGACTAACAAGTCGAAGTTCCTTTAGGCTATTGACTGCACAGTTCCTACGATCTTCAACTTGGCAGAGGCCATGAAGATGAACATCAAGCGCGATCTGTCCAAAGCCAAGGCAGGGCATCTAAAGTAATTTTGCTTCAGATTTGTACTTGTGACCTTTTTATTGGAGTGGGTACCACTATTCATGTATCATCAAACTGAGGTAGAACCTCCTATGCCACACGATCCATAGATGGCTCGCTGGA